>CAJHQP010000313.1:0-215018 GCA_905132765.1 Moricandia arvensis | reverse complement strand
ACAATGTACCTTTCAATAAGAAATGTGCGGTTGAAATGTTTGATGGAAATTAGAGCAAGTAAACAAAATTAGGTTTGTTAATCGTGATAATAAATTAAGAATACAACTATTATTCTTCCCACATGTCACGTTAATATCAAAAGAGTACAAAAGAGGAAAAAAGCTGACAAAAAAGTCAAATATATTTTTATCTTATTGTTAAGAAAATTCTTCATAAATATAATAAAGCAGCATCTTAAAAAAACCGAGGAATTTCCGCCTACTCTCGCTACATCGCCATCACCGGAAACGCGCCTCTCTCTTTCCTCATCCTACGTTTCCCCTCTCTCCTTCTCTCTTTAAATTGGAGAAAAAAAATTGAATCTTTCTCCGAACCCTCAAGAAAAGTTTGAGCCTTTCCTCAAAATCTGGTTGGTTCGTCTCGTTTCTGCAGAGAAAAACCTGTTTCTGTGGACACACGTGAGCTCCCATTAATGCCCTTCTTTTTATTGTTTTCTTGTTCAAGGTTCGTTTCCTTTTGCTTTATTGGTTTTGGCGTTTCTCGTTCCTGCTTTTGTGATTCTTAATCACATCATCTCTATCTCTCCCTGTAGGGGTTTTCTATTTCCTCTGAGATTTTGATGAAAGTAAGGATCTTTCGTGTTAAATTTCACTTTAAAATCGTCGAAATTTATTTGGGTTGGTCTTGTTTGATTTAAGATATTTTATGTTTTTTTCTTATAATGATTTGTATGCATTGTCTTTGTTCATGGGACCGACCGACATTGCTCCGACAAGATTCTCCTAATTCGGGGTTTTTATTTCTTTAATCTGAAAATGTTCTAAATTCAAAATGGGTTTCTGGGAAAATTTTGAATCTTGCGCTGTAATTCGGTAAAAAAATCGAAAGGTTTACACTATGTTTTCTCTGGGAAACTTTTTTCATAAGTGTCAAGTCCAATTCCTTTTCCAATCATCATTAATCATGCTGTCTTTTTCTTTTTATTTCCCTTTTGTGCATTTATGTCCGCGAAGGCCCTTGTAACAGTTTAGTTTCATCTCAGAAGATAAATCCAGTTTGGTCCTTTTTTTCTGCAGGTGAATTAGAGCGTTGCTGATCAGACTTGCATCTCTACTTGTTGTTTCCTGCGAGCTGAAGTGAATTAAAAAAATGTTTAATTTTACTCGAGCAAGAAGCCAAGCCAGGCAAAACAGATCTCTCTCTCTTGGAGGTGATCAAATCTCTTGCTTCTTGCAACTAACTTCTGTCTCGAAAATGGGTTGCTTTTGCATTTTCAGTTACTTCTTCCAAAACTTGAACTTTTGTCTCTGTGTTTATGAGAGCTGGTTAAACTTTGGTTTGATGTTATCATGATATGAAGTTTTGGAGCTTCAAAGTGTGAAGCTTGTGTGGGTACTTACTTGTCCTGTTGGCTATTCTAATATTAACAGATCTTGGTGATTTTTGGAATGTAGGACTTGATTACGCAGACCCGAAGAAGAAAAACAATTACTTTGGAAAGTTTCTTTTGACCGCTTCTCTTACAGCCTTATGCATTTTCATGCTTAAGCAATCTCCAACCTTCAATACTCCCAGTGTGGTACAACTTCTTACTGTCCTTTTCTCGAGTTTTTTTGGTCCCTGATGAAACATTGTTCGAGTTTCTGAATGGTTTCTTGATCTTTGTTGTTCTGTGTTTTCAGTTTTCTCGACATGAGCCAGGGGTTACACATGTTCTCGTCACTGGTGGTGCTGGGTATATTGGTTCACATGCAGCTCTTAGGCTTCTTAAGGAATCCTACCGAGTCACCATTGTGGTATCTCCTTTGTTCAGTTGCTTCACCCTTCTTTTACTGTATATGTCCACATCCTGGTTGAAGTAAATCTCTTTTGTGGTTGAACAGGACAATCTATCACGTGGGAACCTCGGTGCAGTCAAGGTTTTGCAAGAACTGTTTCCGGAGCCTGGAAGGCTTCAGTTTATTTATGCTGATCTTGGAGATGCAAAGGCTGTTAACAAGATATTCTCAGAGAACGCCTTTGACGCTGTCATGCATTTCGCTGCTGTTGCGTATGTTGGGGAAAGCACACAGTTCCCTCTTAAGTGAGTATCATTGAACTTTTTCCATAAGTATCTGATCTTTTCTGTTGTGTAGATTGAAAGAAATAACTTTGTGTTATGTCAATTACAGGTATTATCACAATATTACATCAAACACTTTGGTGGTACTAGAGACAATGGCTGCTCATAGAGTAAAGACACTGATATATTCAAGCACCTGTGCAACGTATGGGGAGCCTGATACTATGCCAATAACGGAGGAAACTCCTCAGGTGAAACACATTTCGTTTCTCTCAACTGTTTTATAGCCAAGGTTCTTCTTCTTCTATGCGATTAACACCTCAACAACACGGGTCATTTTCAGGTGCCAATCAATCCATATGGTAAGGCTAAGAAAATGGCAGAAGATATCATTTTGGATTTCTCCAAAAACTCAAACATGGCAGTTATGATCCTAAGGTTGGTTTTAGTGATGTACTCTTGCTTCTAAGTTCTATCTAGTGGGATCTTGTGCATGTTTTCCTTGAACTTGACGAGCTTCTCTTTCTCACTTGGTATATTTCAGATATTTCAATGTGATTGGGTCTGATCCAGAGGGTAGATTGGGTGAAGCCCCAAGGCCTGAGCTGCGGGAGCATGGAAGAATCTCCGGTGCTTGCTTTGATGCTGCACGTGGCATCATGCCTGGTCTCCAGGTAATCACTTTCTTCATTTCATGAAACCTTTGTCTAAAATTAAATTTGATTTCCATGTCTGGAAGATGGTGTCAGGGTCTTAGACTTTTGTTCCTTGGACAGCCATCACTAGTTTATGTTCTGTCTGATTCTAAAGTTCGCCTTTTTTGGGTGTATTTCGGAGCTGGCACATGTTGTAGAACATGCTCAAGAATGTTTGCAGCTAATAGTGTAGTTTACAGCTGAGCAAAATACATAATTGAGCCAGCTTAACTCTTGAGTTTACTTTTTATTAAAGCAAAGTTTATTTTATTCTAATTGTTTACATTCACTTGGCTACAACCTTTCACTCTTCCTTCATTCATAGATCTTCTTTTAAGCTGTTTTTTATTTTATTTTTGTCTTTAGATCAAAGGAACAGACTACAAAACCTCTGATGGAACTTGCGTCCGGGACTATATTGATGTCACGGACTTGGTTGATGCTCATGTTAAAGCTCTTCAAAAAGCAAAGCCCCGTAAAGTCGGAATCTACAATGTTGGCACCGGGAAAGGTATATTGACTTTGGCTTAAATCTTTGCTTTATGGCAAATAGATTTAGAGACTGAGCTTTTAAATGTCTGTGTGTGTGTGTGTGGAGTAGGTAGCTCGGTGAAAGAGTTTGTTGAGGCGTGCAAGAAAGCGACTGGCGTTGAGATCAAGATCGAGTACTTGCCTAGACGCCCAGGTGACTATGCTGAGGTTTATAGTGACCCTAGCAAGATCAAGAAAGAACTTAACTGGACGGCTAAGCACACTAATCTCAAGGAGAGTCTTGAGACTGCGTGGAGATGGCAGAAGCTGCACCGTAATGGCTATGGCTCAACCTCCTCATCCATCTCGGTTTACTGACTTTCCTCATTCACTTTGGTGATAGGATGGAGATGGTATTGAGGAGAAGCTTTAGGAGATGATGGTCTATATGTTAAAAATATAAAGTAAGATATAATATCCATATTATAAATGAGATTTTGATTTTGATTAGTGTCACGCTGATAGATTCATTCTGTAATGGCTTTAGGTTCTGTTAGGAAGCAGCCATTCATTCGGTTTATGTACCTCTCTCATATGTTTATTTATTTATTAGTATTCTCTTCGTATTATAAGCATTTCTTTTCATTTTATTTTATTTTCTAAGCTCTGTAATAGACATTTCAGGTACGATTGGTTTATGTCTCGTAAGTTATGTTAGATTTTGAATCTCAAGGAACAAGATCTCTAAGTACTGTCTATCGGATTTGAAACACAGTGACAACAAAAGCTTCAGCAAGAAGAAATCAAAAGAAAATGCAACATGTCCAATGAGAAAAAAAACAGTTCATATACTAGTTTTAAGATAGGGTTGTAAGAATAAGATGTTCATTCTGGTAGATCATAATGACTCATTCATTTTTCTTTTAGCTGTGAACCAATGGATTTTGAGGCCCTTTCAGGCGAAAGATTGAAGCGCTCTCTCGAAGTTATCTTCAGCTGATGCTGCTCGCTTCACAAGTACGTGCTCCGGATGTGACAGTTTCAGCTGGCTGCAAAAATTGATTAGAAATTGCAGAATAAGTCACAGATTATTGATGCATTGTTAACTGCAGTTTGACATTTGATCATTTGAATATTATTATTATTACCTTAGGTAGCGTGAAGATTGTTTCCCCACATGAATACTGCACACAATTAAGTTTGCAAGAGTTTCTGGGTCTTTACCATCCTGCAATTCGTTCCATATATTCAAACAAAACATCGTTTAATCAGAGCAGCATATCTGGTGACATGATAGCCACGGAGTATGAATTTAAAAACGTAAGAAAGAGTAGGTTCATCATCACCACCCACCTTGTTGAGTGCTTCAAGCAGTAGAGTCTCAGCTTCGTCAAAGTTACCCATATGCATGCAGCAAACTGCCTTGCTGTTCAAGATCAAGCTTGTCATTGGGTACTTCTCTGAGAAATCCTGGAAGATTAGATAAGCTTCCTGTATCTTGGAACCCCCCTGAGATCATTCATACAAAAGCGTTGAATATTATGAAACACTAACAATCTTCTCTACACTATATGGAACAGAAGAAAAAGAAATGCATATATATAATATAAGAATTCATATCATACTACTGCCAGGTTAAACCATGCGCTGGCGAGTTGAGTGAGAGTGTGGTCTTCATCAAACTGTTGCATCACTCTCAGCTGTTTCTCAGCATAATCTGACCTGTGCATCTTTATGAATATCTGCACATTCAAAGCATGCCTACAAAAAAAAATATGCAGAAACAATAATTTAATCAATGGGCTTAGATAAAGAACAATCACACTTGACAAGATATAGTGTATAGCTCACAGGTCCATGGTTCCTCCGGAATGAGTATGTTTGAGAGCCTCACTATAGTCTTCCTCATGCATGAAGATAGTACCAGCAATCAACCTAACAGTAGCATTGTTTCCAGCCGTTGGATCTGCCAACCATTCCCTCAAGCTTGAAATGGTTGATTCCTAATCAATAATCACATAAACAACTATGTATTCAATTACGGATCTCTACGATTTAAGCAAAGTTCTCACGTAATTAACATGAATCGATGCGATTGCGTAACTGATAATCTCAAATTTGCATGTATTACCTTATTTTCAGGGCTCGATAGATACATAGCGAGGAGCTTGACTGCCTGAAGAGGAGTAGCCGACGCTTCGTCGATCTCATTGATGACAAGCTTCGAAACAAATTCGGAATCACGATTCAGGATCGTAACAAAGACAGATCGAATCGGAAGAGTAAGAGATCGAAGAGGCGAAACCTGGTAGCTACCGAGAGCGATGTAAGAGCGGTGGACGAGGCAATCACGCTCGACGATATCTTCCTGCGAAAGATTAGGGATCTCACTGTTGTTGATCGCCGCTTGATACGCACCTAGGTAAAAACTGTTTCTCAGGTTGAAGAGGTGATCTGGTCCTGCCGCCATGGATGCCATTCTTCTTCTTCTTCTTCCTCCTCTAGATCTCACAGATCTGCGTCGAGAAAACTGGTAAGCGTGGATTATCAACTATACTCAGTTTTGCATAAAGACCCCCATACAAACTTTGAATGTTCAAGTCCATTATTAGCCCACTGGGCTTTTAAGTGGGCCAATAATGCTCCCATGACACGTGTCCTTTCATAAGAGCGGTGAAGATCTTTTCTTACCAATAAAACGCGTTTTATCCAAATCCGCGCGGGAGTTGCGTGTACTAATCCTGACGTTAGCATCCCGTTGAAAACCACTCCCGTGTGATCGTGCTGTCACGTTTGTGTCTGTCGACAAACAAGAAGCCCATTAAAGAGCCGGTTACCATCCGGGAATAGTAATCAACCGGTATCGGTTTTATTAGGTACCCAGTCATAGCTGACAGTAACTTAAACGCCGTTTACTGCTCCCCAGTTAAATCACTAAAACACCCTCCCTCACCCAAAACGTTTTATTAGTTCGTAATCCCTTCGACTCTTCCTTCCTTCTTTTGAGATCTTTATTTAATTAAAAAATAAAGAAGTTTCCTTATTCAAGTGAATGCGTTTAAGCAAGCGTTTAGAATTCGAATCAAATCTCTGATTGTTTGTTGTTGTTGATGTAAGCTTCTTTGATCCTTCATCCAATAGTTGATCTTCCGATTCGAGTTTTCTTTGGGCATAGTTTGACTTTTCGTTTTCTTCTCCAATCTCGCCTCGGTGTTCTAGGTGTTCGCATCTGTTTTTTTTTTTTGAATTCGATTTTTCTGATGATTTCCATGTTGATTATGATGAAGTTTTGAATCGATTGCATGCGTAATCCACAATCTAGAGTGATTTCGTGTGAAACAGTTTGTTAGTTCATAGCGATTTGATTCTTGAATAATTTCTTCTGTCAGTTGATGAGTTTGATTACTTTTGAAGCATTTTTTTTTTGTTTTGTTATGAATTTTTGAGTTATTGAGCCATTAAAGAAGCGTGGGAGAATCTTCTTTGCGTTTTTGTGCAGGTTTCATGAAGCTCGTTTTTGAATCTATACATTTGAGTTTTTATTAGTATTGGGTTGAGATGGCGACGGAGTCTACAAGGAGCTGGTTCCAAATACGGCAGCAGAAACCAAGCCCTACCAAAAAGGGACAAGAGGGAAATGTGAAGAATACTGGGAGGCCCCCTGTGAATGATGCACCTTCAAGTGCTACAAAACAGAGAGTTGCTGCAGCAAAGCAGTATATCGAGAACCATTATAAAACTCAGCAGAAGAGTCTCCAGGAAAGAAAAGAGCGGTATGTTCTTATAATGGAACATGAGAGTAGTTATGTAATCAAAAGTTGCTTTCTTTTTTAGTACTGAGGTTGAGATTAGGTTCTGCTGTGATTTCTAGTTTTGTTTTCTATACAATACTAGTTTAGACTGAACCTTCTGATATCAGCTCGCTCTTGATTACAGTCTGAGCATCTTGGAACAAAACTTAGCGGAGGCTCATGTTCCTGTTGAAGACAAGATGGATATATTGAAGAATTTTGAGAAAAAGGAAATAGAGTATAGGCGTCAGCAAAGACATAAGATTGGGGTTGATGACTTTGACCTTCTCAGCATCATTGGCCGTGGTGCTTTTGGAGAGGTATCTCTTTCTCTTTTCTCACTAGCTAATCACTTGTCTTCTTTATATGATCTATTAATCTCTCATGCATTAAAAAAAAACGGAATTTGTTACTGGGGTCTCTTCTACTGGCTATCGGTAACTAGCTATTATTCTGGCCTTGTGAATCTAAGCTTCCGTTAGTGATCTTATTGGGTGCATTAATGTAAACTATTTATTTTTGTACAGGTGAGGATTTGTAGAGAGAAATCTACCGGCAACGTATATGCAATGAAAAAGCTAAAGAAATCCGAGATGCTTCGAAGAGGCCAGGTAATGCACTGTATGATACATTATCTACAAATCCCAGAGTTTCAGCTGTGATTCAGTTAGTAACTCAGTGAAATCTACACTTATCCCCTCTATATGCGGTAAAATACAGGTGGAACATGTTAAGGCTGAAAGAAATGTGCTTGCAGAAGTCGATAGTCCTTTCATCGTCAAGCTTTGCTACTCCTTCCAAGATGATGAACATTTGTATCTTATTATGGAATACCTCCCTGGAGGTGATATGATGACACTGCTGATGCGAAAGGATATCTTAAAAGAAGATGAAACTCGGTTTTATGTTGCACAGACAATCCTGGCTATTGAGTCCATCCATAAGCATAATTATGTCCACAGGTTCTAACAACTGATTTGAAGCTTCTCACTTTGTTTTTGAGTATTTTTGCATCTAGGCTTGACATTCTCTAGGACCAGTTTCTAAAAACATTGAATTCTTGTCGATTATATTCAATTTTTTTCATTCTTCTTGTGTTTATCGTTTCCCACAGTGCTTGTAAATTAACTTTCAGTTGATATGTGGTGATAGCTTAACTTTAACTCTGGTTTCTTCCTTTGATTATTTAGGGATATAAAGCCTGATAATTTATTGATCACTCGTAATGGACATATCAAGCTTTCAGACTTTGGATTGAGTAAGTCTCTGGAAAGCAAAAATTTCCCAGATTTTAACGCGGAGCTTGCTGAGAGGAATACAAAGCCTGCAGCAGAAAATGATAGACTCTCCAAGCCTCCTTCTGCACCTAAGCGAACTCAGCAAGAACAGCGTTTACATTGGCAACAAAACAGAAGGACCCTGGTATGGACTCAGTTCTCTAATCTCTATTACGGTGGATGCTTTTCCGTTCCCCTGATGTTCGTCTGAAACATTCCACAATGAACGATTCTTTTCCAACTTAGAATGAAGTAAAAGGGCATATTTTCCAGTTACTTGAGTGAAAGAAATTATATAACCCCTTTATCTGTTTGCAAAAAATGTATATTGAATCTCCTTAGAAGTGTTATTAGCTATATATATGACCTTCCCTTATAGTCCTTGCATGATGACTCTATCAAGTACTGTTCAGGCTTTTTCTACAGTAGGCACTCCCGATTACATTGCCCCTGAGGTGCTGCTGAAGAAAGGATATGGAATGGAGTGTGATTGGTAAGTAAACCAGACCCTTCTGTTTTACTGGATAAAAAATAGGTATTAAGTTGATATTCTAAAAACTGTTCTGAAATAGGTGGTCCCTTGGAGCAATCATGTTCGAGATGCTCGTGGGATTTCCTCCATTCTATTCCGAAGAGCCGTTGGCAACATGTAGAAAGGTATGCTTAATTATCTTATGGAACATTGTTTCGAAGTTTGATATAAGATTTTTTTTATGAGTCCTCATGATAGACCTTAAATTAGCTTATCGTCTGACACCAAAATCAGATTAGTGTATATGTATCGAGACATCTTTTGGTAATTTATTGTGTGGGCATGGCATGATCCGAGACTTGTCCCTATTATAATGTTTGACCAGTATAATATTTTTATAAAACAATTGCTCAGTTCATCTCTGCAGATTGTAAACTGGAAAACCTGCTTGAAATTCCCTGATGAACCTAAGCTCTCTGTCGAGGTAAAAGATCTCATCCGAAGACTCCTGTGCAATGTCGAACAGAGGCTCGGAACCAAAGGAGTTCATGAAATCAAAGTACTTAAATCATCATTTTCCTTGCTGAGCGTAACCCTATAGTTTAATAAAACTCTCACATGACATTGTTTAATTTGTTTTTTTTTTTTCCTTTGAAAGGCTCACCCTTGGTTTAAAGGAATTGAATGGGAAAGACTATACGAGTCAAATGCTCCATATATACCGAAAGTGAAGCATGAACTTGATACCCAAAACTTTGAAAAGTTTGATGAGGTTTGTTCATTTTTATTAGTTCCTCAGACTTTTATTTTGCCTTCCTGACTTAACCGGATAATTGATTGAATTTTAAATTAACAGGTACCATCTACTTGCCAAACCTCTGCAAAGTCTGGCCCTTGGAGAAAGGTATATATATTTCCTCTGGGTTTTTCTCATTGGTCGAGATTGTATCATTCTTAATTTCTGTTTGCGAACTTATTTGCAGATGATCTCATCCAAAGATGTAAATTTCGTTGGTTATACATTCAAGAATGTTGAGATTGTTGATGAACACCATATCCCTGGCATGGGTCAGTAACTTAATGTTCCTCTCTTACATGAACGTGTTTGCAAGACTTGGGTTTTTTTTTTTTTGCTGTTATTGTTGTAACAAGGCTCATAAATCGTTCTAAAATAACGCAGCGGAACTGAAACGGAAGAGTAAGACACCAAGGAAACCATCTCTCAAGACACTGTTTGGTAAAAGAAAACAAAGACTTTCCTAAATTTATAAAACTTTGGATTTAGCTTTTAGTTGCTTAGAAACTTGAATTTGTTTTTCTATGTATGGGGCAGAAACACCGTACCCTCCGGAGAATCAAGCTTTACAGGATCTGCTTGATTCACCTATTTACTCTGATGGAGGATCTACAGGCTCATCCAGATCACCGTTTTCACATCCGAATCAATCTCGCAGCAATGTTTCCCGGAGATGATGATCAAAAGTGAGAAACTAAATGTGATAGCAAAAGTAAAAGAAGGAAGTAATTTTCCTTCAGTTGCACAAGTTTTCAACTTTTCATTCATATATATACCCATTGTATTGTAAAAACAGTAAACACCAAATGGAGAATTAAACCAAAATGCATATAGGACAGTTTATAGGTTTGAGTACAAACATATTACAAATGTTTCTTATAGTCCAAAGTTGTCTAACCAATGTAAGATTTTTTTTATATATATATAAATATTTACTTACAGAGAAAAAGAAAAAAAAAAATTGTTCATAAGAGTGGCTTTGGACTCTTTCTTGATTTGCCGCCACAATATGTTGAGCTGGAATCGATTATCGACCTTAAAGGTGATAAAAGATTCAAACCAAGTATTTGCATAACAGTATACACGTTTCCATCGAATATTTCTGCTGCGATTCGAGCTTTGGAAGTGATGGATTTACACTTTTTATCGAATTTTCAGAACACATCCAAAACTAGTCAAATCGTTTCTTTTAAGATGAACTGTTCACTGCTCCTTTTTCTCGAATTGTCAATCCGAATAAACAGCTTATTGATGATTTTAATAACAAACTCTTTTACTAAACAAAAGTTCAAAAAAGAGATATTGAAAGTAATAGTTATGTAATGGAACGTACTGACACAACGAAGGAAGAACGTACTGACAAAACAAACAAAAAAGACTAATTAGGAACTCATGTTCGTAATTTTGCACTCTCCAATTACTATGGCTCCAAATGGAAAAGCGCATCAAACAGAACAATATCAAATAGATATAGCAGTACAAATATGGATCTAGCAATTTAAAACAAATGTTTAATAGTAAAAATTAATTAAAAATGCTAAATTACTGTACAAATTCAAAATAATTTTATAATTTATAAAATTTTATGTTACTACTTACTTTCATTAACTAAAGTAGCTTTTAATAAAATGATTTATAGATGCAGTGAATATAAATTTTTATTTAAAATAAGATAGAAAAATCACTTCATATAAATACAATTATTTTGAGCTCTGCAATTAAATATATCTAATTTGAGAGATTTAAAAATAATTATAATTTTGATAAAATAGTATAATTGTTTTTGGGTTTATAACTAATGGGATTTTGTAATAAAACTTTTCAACTAAAATGAATCGTAAACAACTCATCGACTAAACATTCAACGAAAGAATTTTTCAATTGTAGTTATGTTAATGGATGTTGCATTCCGTCTAAAATATTGTAATGGAAGATGAGTGACGTTAATAAAATCAAAATTGAGGAGTTTTGTTCGATTCAAAAATAGTTAAAAGTTTTTATCGCTAAAATCATTAAATGTTTTAAATCTTTTTTATCACTTATGTATTGTTTAAAATCATATTACTATAAGAAACTTTATCTTCTTTGTTTCTCGGAGGTCAAGGTCATCTTCTCTACATCTAAATTCTAATATACAATTATGAGAAAACAATTCCTGACCAACTCTTGCGCTGTTAAACACCACACTAGCGTTTCGAGTGGTACCATTGTTTCTTAACCTTAGAAGTTCTAGCTCTTCAATAGACGATAGGACCTTTTTTTTACGAACTTTAATAATAAATCAAAATTTATAATATGATCTATATATATGGTGTGTATGTGTGACTTCATGTATTTTAAAAATATTGCTGGAGATACGGTGCACGAACGTGGGTATTAGTGTTCATCATGAACTTGACCAAACATTCACATCCTCAAAACGACACTTTTTTATGTTATCCCACAAATATATACATGTATATATATATATGATTATATAGCCATTTACTTGTGCTTCTGTGAAATTGTCCGTAAATATACCTTTTTATATTATCTCAAATTTGATTAAAAGAAAAAGAAAATAAAATGGTGTTTCCAACTTCCATCACAATGATTTTTTTCCCTTTTGGTCACTAGTAAAAATATGTGACCTTTTGACAATCTTCATGGTAGTTAATGAATTGCAAATCATAGGAAAAAATACCAATTTATTATGTTGTTAAATTAGGTTTATAATTTAGGAAAATATATGTCAAATTTTCCAAATAGATATTTTTAAAGTTTTTATCACAAAAATATACATAAAAAATGTCTAAAATATTTTTTTTATTTTTAAAAGTTTTAATTTTTTATTTTTTTTTTTTAATTTTATACCTTAATTCCAAAATCCACAAATATGTTTTAATGTTTATCTTAAGTTATTTCTCTAAAAGTATTCCTTAAGTTTCGATTATGATTCTCTAGCATCGTAATTTTGCGTAAGATGAGTATTTTGTACATGTATTGGCTTAGCATAAAGTTTTTCGTGGCTGATTCTGATTAGTTAACAAAGAAATGTATTCCGAAAATTGCGGCCGCATGTCTTCACTTCGCCATTTCTTTTCGCAGGTGTACTATTTCATATCTTTTCACAAGATCAATAATTTTATTTTATGATACGAGACATATAATCATACCAGTTGTACTAAGTGATGCTCTTACTGCGTGATTATCAACTTCGTTTTGGAGTGATCTTATCAGGAAGTAAATTTTGACATGACAATAAATTATCTAAAATAGAAAAACGATTAAAATGAGGTAAAAATGAGGTCTTTCTTCCTATTCCGTTAATTGACATGTTAATAAAATATGACAGGATAATAAAAATGATGTAGTTTTTAATAATATGATGCAACAGAATGAAGAATTTAATAATATGAATGTAACAATACGAATATCTTTTATTTATTCTTGCGAGTGGAAAATTTGTTAATTTCAGTATCATACATCTATTCTAACGAATTATTTGCAACCAGTAATCAAGAACCAATATTATATAAGAACTTCACAAACTCAAGTAAACTCAGAAAGATAATCTTTTTTTTTCAACCAAAAAAGATAATCTAAACTAAAAAGTACAAGACTTGGCCATCGATCCATTTATCTATGATTAATAAAATGGGAAAATAATTGTCGAGTATACAAAACTAAACATGTAGATAAAAATAATGTATCGAACCTACACAAAGTATATGATGCAGATAACAATATTCATAAACTATTACTACATTGTTAGCATCATAAGCATCATTCTAATAGCTAAAAAAATGTATCAGATTTTGAAACTGGCAATTTCTAATTGTATAACATTACGCTTGATCTATTTTGTTTATTGATCTTTGGTACGTGTAGTATAATATGCTTCTAAAAGTTTGGTTGTCGGATTTTCATTAGCTGTTGATGAATTTCAAATCTGACATATAGTTAAACTATTGAAATGATTTTAATGGTGTTAGCAATATAACAAAGAATAGTTTAAAGATATTTGTCATGTGAATCATAGTTTACATTATTACTTTTGTTTAAATTTTTAGTTTTATGGTGGCGTATTTTTCGTGTAAATAACAAGTATTTTTCTTTGATAAATAAATTATCTCACTAGCTTTAATTTATATTTCTGTCCATACATAAAATATTAATATCTATTAATAGTATACATATAATAGGGTAAATCTTTTAGATAATTATTTTTAAGTTTTTTGTCACAAAAATAGATTTCAAGAAAAAATAATCGAAATAATTTTTTTTATTTTAAAATTTTAATATATATTTTTAAAATTTTAATCTCCACTTCTAAAACTTCACTCCAAACTCTAAAGCATAAATTTAAATTAGTTAAATTAGAAAATATAAATGTATATTGACATCATTAAATAAATTTATTTTGGTCTTTTTTTTTAAATACTATTTTTATGATAAAAAAGAAAATTAAAAAGCTATCTTAGATATTTCTCTATAATATATATATATATATATATCTCTCTCACATCAACAACATGTAGAAGGAGAAGATGTTCTTGGCATCACTAAAAGTCAGCGTTTCTCTCTTCCTCATGAACCTTCATTCTTCTTCACCCTTTTCTCTAAGAAAATCTCAATTTTGTCTCAAGAAAGTACTCACAAACACGATGCTAGAATCATAATCTCATCTTCTGATTATATTATTCTTGATTTTCGATAAGATTATTTTGCATATAGCTGTATATAATATATATACACCAAGACAACACTCATCATACATAGATTATGTGCAGCGTCTTTGAGCTTCTTGAGATGGACAATTATCAAGGAGACTTGACTGACATCGTACGAGGAATCAGTGGCGGCCACGTGTTATCCCCGGAACTTCCTCCTTCTTCTCCGACCATTTGGCCTCTTCCACAACCATCGCCCTCAGATCTTCACATAAGTCCCTTTGGAGATCCATTTGTGAGCATGACTGATCCTCTCCTCCAAGAACTCAGTGCCGTCACAAACTCTGGCTACTTCTCCACCGCCGACAACACCACCACCAACAACAACAGTGGTTTCTTAGTTCCTAAGGTGTTAGAGGATCTTGATCATATAAAGAGTCAATGCAGTGTCTTCCCAAGAATCCGAATATCATCGCATAGTAACATCATCCACGATTACTCTCCGTGTAATTCTCCGGCCATGTCGGCTCACGTTTTCGCCGCAGCCTCTCCGAGGGGTGTCAACAACGTCGATACAAACAGTCCTAGAAACTGTCTATTAGTCGATGGTGGTAACACGTTCTCGTCTCAGATTCAGATATCTTCCCCTCCCAATCTAGGCACTAAGAGAAGGTACAAATTGTTTTTTTTTTTAATAATCTTTGACAAATGGTTTATAACTGTTTACACGATATATAAAACATTTCCTAAGTTGGTATTAATTTATTATATGTATTACCAATATAATTTGTTATTCCATAACTTTCAGCAATTCCATGATAGTATAGAGAGTAAAGTGAAATTAGGGTCTAAGGGCATGTTTATTGGAGGGTTTCTTAGTGGGGTCTTAACTTTGTTAAGAGCCGGTTCTTAGTTTTTAAGCTAAGAAAAACTAAGAACCGTACTCTTAAATAAGAGTTTTAAGGAGCCGGTTCTTAGCGTTAAAGTAAAAAAAAAAAAAACGGAAAAATGAAAAATCAAAAGTAAAAACCCCACCTTAAAGCCCCGCAGGATGAACATGGCCTAAGTAGCATGCATATATACTAATAATAGAATGAATTATTGCTTGTTTGTGTGTATGCTATATATATGTACACTTTTCATTATTAAGTCTTTTTAGTTTCTTTTTATTTTGACTTTTCTTAATCATGAAATTTTGTGTATATAGACACACACAATAAACATATAATTGTTTAGATTCATAAGAGGAAGGAGGGTTGAGGATGAAGACACATGCAGGAGAATCTATGAACTGTCACAATTAAAGAACTTATAACTGCGTTGCGTCATATCTCAAACCCCAACTGATAATAATAATGTCCCATTACCAAACTTAGCTTTCACAACTTACATGTATACACACGTGCGTGTATATAGATAGAACAAAAACCACACGTGTGTAAGTATCCATATATACGTGCAGGAAGAGTCAGACAAAGAAGGTGGTGTGTATACCAGCACCGGCTGCGATGAACAGCCGGTCAAGCGGAGAAGTGGTTCCGTCTGATCTATGGGCTTGGCGTAAGTACGGTCAAAAACCCATCAAAGGCTCTCCTTTTCCAAGGTATTACACAAACCTCATTCATCAGTATATATCTATCATCAAACAATGATTCGAAAACTAAAGTTTCTTTCACCAACACGTTCTTTTTTGGCTCAAGTTGTTACAAAGATTCGGATACTGTAACAACATTCGTCTTGATAAGTAGTGTGACACTTGGTCCATATATATTGTGGATAGAACAATAACATTGATGAATATTCTTGATTCGATATGGTTTTGAAATTTACCGAATTATATTCTTGTAATTATAGTGGATTTGGCTAATCTTGATGTTTATTTAATTATGGTTGCTTCCTCTCAGGGGTTACTATAGATGCAGCAGCTCAAAAGGTTGTTCAGCAAGAAAGCAAGTGGAAAGAAGCCGAACCGATCCAAACATGTTGGTGATTACATATACTTCCGAACATAACCATCCTTGGCCCATTCAACGCAACGCTCTTGCCGGTTCCACACGCTCCTCCTCAAACCCTATTTCCTCCAAATCCTCAACCGCAAACGCAACCGCTCCATCCAATGGCCCTCCAAACATTAATACCCACTTGCCTTCTTCCACCTCTCCTTCTCCTCTATCAGTCTCTACCGTTAAGGATGAACAACGAGAAGAAGATATAGAATTGGAAAACTTAGAAGACGATGACGATAATCAGTTTGCTCCGTTTAGACCGGAGGAGCGTCATCAGCCAGATGATTTCTTCGCAGATCTTGAAGAGCTAGAAGGAGATTCATCACTAAGCATGTTGCTTTCTCAAGGCTTTGCCGGCGACGGTAACAATGAAACGACGGCGTCCAACGGGATCTGCGATTCCTTTGGTTGGTCTGGGGGAAATAATAGTAACGATGACCGAGACGCAAGGTCGTTATAGATAGCGTTAAATACAGAACAATAACATTATTATTATAAATTATGTTGAGCTTGTTTAATGACGACTATATATACCAAGTGTGGTAGGTCAATGAGGCTGGTTACTTGACATACAGTAAATGGTATTATCGTCATTTGTTATACATTTGTTTGTTTTTTCTCGGGCGGATCCTTTGTAGTTATAAAAAGAAATATACCCTAAGATAACCGTAAAAAAATTTTTATCACAAAAATAACTTGAAAAAATGACCAAAATAACATTTATTAAAGGGTTAATAAAATGACTAATATATATTTATATCCTTTGGATTAACTAATCTAAATTTAGGGTTTACAGTTATGGAGTAGGATTTTGGAGGTGATGTTTAAAATTGAAAAAAATAAAATAAAAATTAATTTTTTGAAAATAAAAAATGTTAATTTTGTCATTTTTATTTTTGAAGATTATTTTTGTGACAAAAACTTCAAAAATGATTATTTGAGAGATTTGCCCTTATAAAAATGATGCCGTATTTTTTTTTTTTTGATCAAATAAGTATGGAGCTTTTTTTTTGTTTTTTAGTGGAGTTTCCTTGGTTTATTTTGTGACGACGACAATCATATTATACAAAAGAAACAAATTTGGAAGATATTGTGTCACACGACTCAAATTAACCCTATTCGAGTAGAAACGGTGTATATCTTTACTTAACATTTTCGTAGGTTTTTTTCTAGCAAGTTTAAATCGAAAAATAGTATTATAAAAAAAAGTTAGTAATTAAATGTATTTGCCATCCTCCGTTTAACTAAAAAACAATATATATATGACCGAATATTTGTATTAAAATACTCTAACTAGAATTTATAATTATTTTTTTTACTAAATGACTACTTTAAAAAAAAAATCTAATAAATTACATTTATCATAATATCCCCATGATGTCAGGAATTTTGATTAGAGAGTGGTATGAGCCTATGATTGAAGGCAATTGTCTTTTGGATCTATATGCATATCCATAATGTAAGAATAGTTTATCGGTTGATAAAAAGGAATAGTTTCTCAATCAGACCATGCATGTGGGCGTTCTTGAAAGGCAACTAGAAAAGCCCTAGTCTAACGGGGATGTTAATTTAGAATCTTTTATAAGTACTCTCTGTTCTAGAAAATAAGATTTTCTAGATTTTTTCTTATTCCTCAATTCTATATTTTAAAAAAAACATTAATTGGAAACATTTGAATTGATTAAATTTCATTGGTGGATAGTTATTGCAAAGTGTACAGATAATTAAATAATAAATTAAACAGTAGACATTTATTATATTCCCAATAAGCATAAATCGTATTCTGCTGTTTATTCATAATTCATATACTTTGTGAAACTGCCACTCCTTACTTTGCAAGTAAGACCACAACGGTTAATCCATATATATATAGGACATCTTCTAATTGACAAGATCTATCGACACGAGAGAAGAGTAGCATATCGCTGAATGAAAAAATGTTAAGATAGCATACTGACAGCTCTATATTCTTGATGTTTTAAAAGTAAAACCAGTCGCTATATTTCTTACTTGTTGCTAAATAGTACACCGTTCTTGGAATATCACGTCAAACCAATAAAAACTCGTGAAATTTTGTTCCGTCTTTTTTTTTTTTTGGTAATTTGTAGATTTTCTTTATTGGTTTGACGTGAGGGAAAAGCCTCATCGACCTATTGTTTCTCTTATGGCAATTAGATTCTCCCAGTAGCTTGCATATACTATTGTATTATAAGACGAAAAATTATATGTTGTTGGTAAAAAATAGAAGAAATAATTGCCAGCTACATAAATGAAACAACAACATATTACTAGACCACAGAACAGAAGTAATGTATTAGAACTATATTAACCATATCTTTTACACGACTACATTTCTAAATTATTATGTGTTCTATAATACTATCAACATTATTCCAATAACCAAATTATGTATCTAGCAATTATTAATATTTTTTTCGCATATCTCACATGTTTTCAGTTGTATATATAACACAGTATTTGAATATTTAATCTATGTATTTATTTTATTTTTACTTTTGTTACATTTGTTGTGGTCTATTTCTAAGAATCTGCTCGACAAACTTTTCATGATAATAGATTTCAAATCCACAAACTTTTAACTGTCGTCATATGGTATTAGTAATATATAACATATAATAATTCGGTAATGTTATTATGTGGATCGTAATTTTGTAATTTTTAATATATTGTATTTATCCAGATGTGTAGATATATAATGACATATTGTATATATATAGCTTACAATTTTTTCGAAATACAATCAACATATATAAATATTTATTG
The DNA here is from genome assembly GCA_905132765.1 of Moricandia arvensis. NCBI lineage: Eukaryota > Viridiplantae > Streptophyta > Magnoliopsida > Brassicales > Brassicaceae > Moricandia > Moricandia arvensis. Next base: position 196,011 of record CAJHQP010000313.1, on the reverse strand, counting down.
TATAAATTTATATTTATCGTCGTCACACTCATATATGTTTTAGTACCGTACACAATATATATTGACATATATAACTACAATAAGTTGTTATTATATTTGTAAGTGAAATTATATGAAATGATCTATGAGTGTGTCAGACACTCAGAGCAGCCTTTATCACTATGTTGTCCCGCGTTATTTACGCGACCGTTCTAACCGATGTGTGAGTGCCAACTTTAACTCCAAAATTGGCTTTTTTTCTCTTGCCAATTTTCCAAATGAAAATTTTAATGAATTGGGTCTGTAATAGATTAGTATGTCAATGTTGTATCATAATTCACAAGAGTTCCAAATAGTACATCTCTTTTCTAGAACATCGCTTTTCTTTGAACAGAGAAAATCTTCTCAATTTCCCATTTCAGTATATTTAGCATTAAGAAAAATTATATACATATAAGCCAATAATCTGCCTAAGTTTTTGGAATTGCTTTATTGAATGGGTGAACTAGCGTCATGACCACTCACTTTGAAGATGTTTTGGCACCAAATTAATTTTTTTTGTTTCCAACATGATATACTATATTTTGTTAAAAAAACATGATATACTAAAACACAAAATTGTGTGTTTCACATGTCCAGTTTTCTTTTCTGTCATTCTATTTGGTTGTCAAGCTTTTCGGTGCTGCATTAGGTGTGTCAATAGTCACTCTTGTTTTTTTCATGTTCTAATTTTGTTTCTGAAGATCTTATTAGTTGTTCCGCCTGTAGATGTATTATCCTCTTGTTTTCCAAATTGGAATCTACATTTTTTTTTTTTAACCAGGTGTTTGACTTGCGCCCCACCACCTATGCCCAGTGCCAACTTTTGTCTGTATTTTTTACGGCTCTAGACACAAAAGGTAATAAGTACTAATATTTTGTACAGTGATTTAAAATATAATGGGAACAGTGACCTTAAGTTAAGTCAAATCATCCATCCACTCCGATTGATAGAAAGAAAAATTCATCACAACTCTTTGTTTCATAAACAAATTGTTTTTGATTTGACCAGTGGGGGAGAAGAACAGTCGTAACATTTTATAGCTAACTAATAATTTACATTTCGATTATTTTCTTTCTTCATGGGACATAGACAGACTATATATTATTTGTATGATTTAATTTTTGGCGTGTGGGGAATGGGGAAAATGGGTTTATGAATGAATTATATGAATTGAGCCTTGGCGGTGAAAAAGATGCTAAAGTTGAACGAACATAGGTTGTCCATGAACTATGTGTGTGACACAAGAACTATTACTCAAGAGCTAGAATACATATATATATATATATATAAACTGAAGAGAAGTGTGATTTTTCATATCTGAAGTGAAGATATGGTAATAAGATCGTATTGAAACTTTTTAGGGAAAAGGTTACATAGGTTTCAAATTCATAAAGTTATATACACTTTGTCCCAAGGAATAGTCTAATTTCATATGAAAATATGAAGATCCCTCGGTTTAAAAAGCTACTTAAGATACTATCTGAGATGCACGTCAGTGTGTGGGTGGTGTCATGACAAGATAGTGAAATATGTTGGTGGTATTTATGTGGAAACTACTGCCATTCGATATAGATGCTGTTGGTGATGGTTAAGCATGATGTATTTGATAATGTTTCCAAAATCAACGCAGATAAGAGTGATAAACACGTTTATGCTGATACTATTTACGATTTTTTTAGTGAATTTATTGAAGGGCTAGATTTTGAAAATGTAGATTGAAAAAAATGTATTTATTTTAATTTACATTTCTGTTCGGCTAACATTGTTTTCTTTATTGTTACATAGATCTAACCCAAAACAAAATTTACAAAACAATATTCTTTTAAACTATATAAACACAGAATAATCCCAAAGCCATACGGATCTGCTTGTAATTTTGGAAGCCAACCGTGTAATGCGTACCAAATGATAAGTTGAATGTATATATGCATGTTAGTTTTTCAATCTATCACCTAAGAATTTTTTGCTATGTTAATTTTAAAACTAGAATTTTACCTAAGCGCATAACTTTTTTAATCTTTATTTAAATATTTAAAATTTATATAAGAAATAATATGTTAAAATGACAAATTTTAATTATATGTTTGACAAAATTATAAATTACTTTTGAATTTTTTTAAAAGATTTGTAAATTGTCTTATAATTTTATTAATTTTAGTTAGGGATTTTATTTTTTATTCTTACTTAATTTTTTTTACGTCTGAATGGTTTTAGAGATTTTAGAAATATTTTAAAGTGCAAATGGTTAAAATGTTAGTTTAAGGAGTGGTCAAATGATTTTTCATCTATGTTTTCTTACTATTAAAGAATGATTATTTATCTAATTAATAATGTTTGTTAAATTATCTGAATAAACTTATGAGAAACTATTATAAGCCAATAAAATTTAATAGTAATGTGTTTATAAATTTATTGAACATAATTGCAGTGCATATTTAGGTTATTGAATTAAAATGATATAAAATAGGGATTTAATATACTTGAAAATTTATCTAATCTAATGTTTTAAATTCAAGAATGTTGTTTAATGATTTTATGATTTATCTTCCTCTACATCCTTTGATTTTAAAAAATTAAAATTTAAAATTATAAATTAAATTACCATATACATTATATATATTCTTTATTTAATTTTACAAAATTAACAAATCATATTTTATTTTAACTCTACCTTATTCTTGCAAATTTAATGTGTAACTACCACTTTGTCAATTCTATTTCTAAATTATTATTTTGTTTGCTTAGCTGTTGCAGTAACTTTATAAAATAAAAATCTGGACCGGTGTGATCGAGTGGTAAGGGAAAGAGACTGAGACGTTAAGACGTTTAAGATTCGATCTACCTGTTGTGTGAAACTAAATTATATTGTCTATGCACGCCTACACGAATATGAACCCATGTTTTTAGACCCATTTATATACTTAGAGAAAGATATATCTATAGACTATATATCTTTTTGTAAATTGATTTGGGTCTTTCCATAGGTTTAGGATATCACTATATTAAACAAAAAAAACTTTATAAAATAATATGTCTATCAATAAACGAATTAGCGGACCTGTTCTCAAATGTGTTGTTGACTTCGTCCAGTGTAACTAAGTGTATGAATGGAGACACCGTTTTTGTATATGATAATAGACGTAAGAGCTAAAAATAAATTTAGTAGCAGGTCCCATCATTAAGGTTATTAAAGTAGTTTCTTTGTTACCTCAAATCAATTAAAGTGAACATGCATCTATGAAGACGATGGTTTTCAATTATTTAAGACTAATTATTTCACACATGAAAAGTTAAATCAAAGAGCTATGACTAGAGATCATTGAAATAAAGGAGGTATAAGTTTGATATCTATCAAATCATTGACTGAATTACTATTTTTGACTGAATAGTAAATACGTGAACAATATGATAGTTTTATGCTTAGATTTTCCCAGTCTAATCCATAACACCATTTTAGTGTGAAAACCACATTTTTTGTGGTTGTAATTTTAGAACTAAAATAGTTTATTCTCCAATCACGACAACATCAAATTTTATACCAATTTTTTAATCATAAATTTAGAATTTTTATTATTATTAAATATATATTAAATTTAATTTTGTTATGTAATTATATTTCATAAAATATATCACACTAAAATTACTTTATAAAATAAATATATTTAGTTTTGGTGGATCTCAATTTAGTGATTTTGGTGGAAAACAGCTTTTTCGGTTTTGAAAAAAAATATAATTTGACGGAGAAATTCAATTTACAATTTTGGGGGAAAACTTAATCTTATGCGTTTGAGAGAATATATGATTAAATTTGGTTTATTAAGACAAGCAACATATAATGTTTATATATGAGAAATTTCGGTTACATTTAGATATAAGAGAAAAATAAATAAAACTTGATTTAGTAAACTTGGTTTAAAATTTTAGTTTGGTGGGTTTTTTTTATATATTTGATTTGAGTTTATGTTGCTTATAATTTATTGGTTTTGTTATGGATAATTCATTCTCCATTCTAATCCAAACAGTTTTAAAATTAATTAAACTCATTTTATTCAATAATCTATTTGTTTCAACTTTTTTAATTTATTAAAACCTACTTCATTCCAAAACAAAATAATTATGTTTTTTCGAAATTTAAAAATTTGAGTTTTTCCGTTATACCGCAAACCTTGTTTTCCCCTCAGACAGCAAATCATGTTTAATTATCAAATCATTAAATCATATTTTTCTGTTAAAACCATAAAATTATGTTTTCTGCCAAACGACAAAATCGTGTTTTTTACCAAAATTACAAATTATGTTTTCTTGCCAAAAAACATAAAACATGTTTTCACTCTATAACCACAAAATAATGTTTTTTTCCAAAAACGAAAAATTAAGTTTCCCAGAAAAACTAGCAAATCGTGTTTTCTTGCAAAAACTGTAAATAATAGTTTCACACTAAAACCACAAATGTGTTTTCTTGGCATACCGTTAAATTATGTTTTTTTCATTAAAGTCGCAAAAATATAATTCCTACTAGATAGCAAAACTATATATTTTCCATCAAAACTGCAAAACCATGTTTTCCAAACTCTGAACAATATATTTATGTTCAACCCAAAAATAACATTCTTTTACTGAAACACCATTTTAAATATAAAATTATTGTTTATACGTTAACTATTAAAAACATTAACTCATTAAAAAGTTCATTCAAGTCTTTACCCCTAAAATTATACTTTATTTTTTAACGATTCAATCTCAAGTGTGTGTGTGTCTTTATATTCTTTAATGAATGCTACTTTAGTCATATTTTTTTATTGTGCTATTTTTATGATAAAAGATATTTATGCCGTAGTAGGGCATTTTCTCTTTGATGTGTATTCTACCTCGTATCCATATTTACAAATTACAAGTATGAAAACTAATTAGAATTGGTTTAGGGCAAGCTTCTTAAATAGTCTTCTTTAATTTTTAACATAAAATTAGGTTTCAAAGAAAAATGATCGAAACAAAATTTTTTATTTTAAATTTTTTAATATATATATATATTAATTTTAAACTACATCTCCAAAACCACACTCCATAACTCTAAACACCAAGTCCAAATTAATTAATCAAAAGAATATAAATATATTTTTATACCTTTAATAAAATATATTGTGGTCATTTTTCTCTTTAAAAACTATTTTGGTCATGGAGAGTATGTTGCAATATTCGTCATGTCAGCGATTTGACACAAATTGTAAATATGTTATTGCTATGGTAACGAAACCGGAGACATGGTTAAATTTTGCAACCAAATTGGAGGCTATAAAGATGTTGATGTTATGTTTTCCAAATTTCAAGATATGTCACATCACAAAGATTCACAATGAAATTTCAGACGCTCTGCTAAGACTGCACGTTTATTTGATAGTGCTATGTTGGTTATTCTATTTCAGTCTGTCTTTCTAGACCACATCAAACAAAAAAAACTAATTTTGTGATAACTACCCTATAGAGTTTACTTAATAAATTACAAGATGAAATTGTAATTTGAGCTTCAACAATTATTTTTTTATACCAATCTTTGTCGCAAAGTTATTTTTTTATCATCACTTGCTAAAAACGAATCTGGTAACTTGACAATGGGCCAGAACTAATAACTAATGGGGTTTTTTGCTGAGAAGCCCAAGTTACCTAATGAGAGAACAAAATCAAAATCTCTTCGTGTCTTCTTCTTCTTCCATAAGACGCAGACAGAAGAGGAGGAGGGAAAAGAAAGAACCCCTAAAAAGTCTTAAAAACCCTTGTCGGAAAATTAAGAAGCACTATGAAGTATAGTAGCTGAAGTTTCTTTTTTTCCGAGATGCGTTATTTGCTTCGTCTTCCTCAAACCCACCTGCGGAAACTGTCTTGTTCGATGTCACTACTCATGGGTTCGAAGCAGTTCCTCGAGTTTTGTCTTCTTCCTTCTACTTCTACTGCCCTTTCTCCCTCTTATACCCGTGGTGTTCAGAGGCAACTCTCCTCCGTCTCGAGAAGATTTCGTCCGGTTATAGCCTCGAGACCCGTGTCTAAAAACAGCTCTTATCACCAAAGGCCCAATGGTGTATCGCCCTACACTTCAATCTCCAGAGCCCCAAACCCTGGTATGTGTATGCAATAGAGTTAATTTACTCCTCTATAGTGGTGCTCCTTGATGAATTCTCAAGGTTTTGTGACTTGTAGTTGATCCTGAAGATGGTGCTGTGCAATCTAGATTAGCGAATTTGAGGCTTAAATTGGCTGAAAATGGAATTGATGCTCAAAACTGTCCCTCCGGACAATACAGTGGTTTGATATGTCCCAAGGTAAAACATTTCTCTTTCTGTCTTCTCCACAAGCCTTATGATGTATGCCAAGACTTGAATACTCTTACGTTAATGTTACTTCACTCTAAATTTTCGTCTTCGTTTTGAGTAAGTGTAAAAGGCTAAGTTTATATACTTACACTGTTCTTTATGTGTACATCAGTGTGAAGGTGGTGACTCTGGAGAAAAAAGTTTGTCTCTTTTCATTGCTGCTGATGGGTATACAATCTTATTTTCTCACGAAATAAGCTTTGGTTTCGATTTTTGTTTGTTTGTTTATGAGACTGTGGTGAATGATTACTTTTAATTCACAGTTCTTCGGCTACATGGAATTGCTTTCGAGGGAAGTGTGGGTTGAAAGGTGGAGTAAGGGTGAGTTGCAACACAAGCATGATGACAAACGTTTCTTGATATACAAATTAATTTTAATTTTAATTTTATCCTCATTTCTTTCTGCAGGTGGATAGTAGGTTTACGACATCTGTAGTTCCAGTGGGGAGGGTTGAAAGAAAAGTTACGGTGGAGAGTTTAGAGCTAGAACCTCTCTGCGATGAGGTTGTTGTCTTCTACATACTTATTGTTCTTTCTTCTGTGTTTACTCTTTCTCTAGAAAATAAAACATCTGAATTTGGTAACTTCATCTCTCTGTAGTTAATATGATTTTGATAAACCTTTTTGTTTTCTTGGTTATGCTTCAGATTGAGGATTATTTCGCTGCAAGAATGATTTCAGCAGAAACACTCAAGAGAAATCGGGTTATGCAGAAAAGAATAGGTGATGAGGTATATACGAATATTCTTCTGAATCTGTTATTTTTCAAGGCTTTTGTTCTGTGGTCAGATTCTTAATGATATGTTACTTGGCTCTCACTGCTCCATCTTGATTGCAATCTAGAAATCATGAACATTCTTTACAGAACATGCTTGCTTCTGGTCCTGCGGGCCTGGTTCTTTTGTTTACTTCTTCTTACCGTAATTTATTGCTTCATTTTATGCGGCAGGTTGTAATTGCTTTTACGTATTGGCAAAGAGGGGAGCTTGTGAGTTGCAAGTACCGTTATCTAACTAAAAAGTTCTTTCAGGTCCATGTCATACAAATTCTCTTTCTAATATCAGACATGAACAACTCTCTCGAGCTTTCTATTATGACTATATCTTACATGCTTCTATGTTTGTGTTTGCTTCAGGAAAAGAATACACGGAGGATCTTCTATGGCCTTGACGACATTGAAAAAGCATCTGAAATCATTATAGTACGTATGCCTTTAATGATCATATGGTATTGATGATGGCTAAACTGTATTTTAATTCTTTGGATAAAATCTAACTTTAGGTTGAAGGGGAAATAGACAAACTTGCGATGGAAGAGGCAGGTTTTCGAAATTGTGTGTCCGTTCCTGATGGAGCTCCAGCCTCGGTTTCTTCAAAGGAAACTCCATCTGAAGAAAAGGTTTGCTGGTCTTTAGGTTTCATACCTTTTTATCCAAGTTTTCTTATTTGATTCTCTAAGAACTTTACTGTTCTGTGAAGCTAGGACACGAAGTATAAGTTTCTATGGAATTGCAATGACTACTTAAAGAAGGTGTGTGTGGCAATTTATTATTTTGTTTTGATATGTAATTGTCTAAGTGTCAAGATTCAAAGGATCTGGATATAAAAGGTTTTTAAATCTATAGGCATCTAGGATTGTTATTGCTACTGATGGAGATGGAGCTGGTCAAGCTCTGGCTGAAGAAGTTGCACGGCGTCTGGGAAAAGAAAGATGTTGGCGTGTCAAATGGCCGAAGAAAAGTGATGATGAACATTACAAAGATGCAAATGAGGTCAGATGAGATTATTTTCCTTTGTGGTTACATTGGTATAAATAACTGCAACGGTTCCTTACTTTAGATGATACTCTTAGGTGCTTATGTCTATGGGACCTCATTCACTCAGTGAAGCTATTCGAAGTGCTGAGCCATACCCTATACAAGGATTGTTCACCTTTAAAGATTTCTTTGATGAAATTGATGCCTATTATCATCGGACTCATGGACATGAGTATGGTGTTTCAACCGGATGGAAAACTTTGGACAACTTCTATAGTGTAAGCATTGAAGTCATGTTTAAAATAATACTCCTTTGGGCTCTCATCATCTGATGTGTTATTCTCAATATGCTACTGATCAGGTTGTGCCAGGGGAGTTGACCGTTGTGACAGGGGTTCCTAATTCCGGAAAGAGTGAATGGATTGATGCTCTCTTATGTAATCTCAACCATAGTGTTGGCTGGAAGTTTGCTCTCTGCTCAATGGAAAATAAAGTGTGTTTCTGAATTAGTCCATGAATTTGAAACACTGCTTAATACTAATTTTTCTTGCTGCATGCAGGTACGTGATCATGCCAGGAAACTTTTGGAAAAACATGTAAACAAACCCTTCTTTGATGCGGAGTAAGATTCTCTCCTTTGAAAAGATCCACACTTATCTAATTCAAGCACAAAAAACTTGTGCCTTGTATTACTTTGTTCTTTCTCTGAAGTGGTGTGTAGTAAATCACCTTAAGGTTATGTTCTCTTCTTTTTTTTCTTGCTAACAGTTATGGGAGAAGTGTCCAACGGATGAGCGTTGAGGAGTTGGATGAAGGGAAACTGTGGTTGGATGACACCTTCACTCTCATAAGGTAAAACCTTCCCCCTTTATAGAGCTTATGCAGCTTTGACATGTTCTGTTAATAATTTATTGGTGTTTTGTGTTCTCATTACTAATCAGATGTGAATTGGATTCACTTCCAAGTATTGGATGGGTTCTGGAACGTGCGAAAGCTGCTGTTCTTCGGTATGGGATACGAGGACTTGTCATAGACCCTTACAATGAGCTTGATCATCAACGTACTCAACGACAGTGAGTGATATGGGAATGTTTTCATTTCAATTAGTCTTACCTTATTTCCCTTCTGAAACGTGAACTATTGCTATTCGTTTTGGAATAGGACGGAGACAGAATATGTCAGCCAGATGCTTACAAAGATAAAACGCTTTGCGCAACATCACTCTTGTCATGTCTGGTTTGTTGCACATCCAAAACAGTTGCAACAATGGGACGGAGGTCCACCAAACCTTTATGATATTAGTGGGAGTGCACATTTCATTAACAAATGTGACAATGGGATTGTTATTCACAGAAACCGCGATGAAAAAGCTGGACCTCTTGATCTAGTGCAAGTTAGTACCATTTAGTTCTGTAATTTACTTTTAAAAGGTGCCTACTTATCCTAAACAAGGTAATTTAACTTTTGTATGTTTCAGATTTGTGTGAGGAAAGTGCGAAACAAGGTTGCAGGACAAATTGGTGATGCATACTTGTGTTACGACAGGTACATTAACTCTTCAACATCTCTCCTTTTTACAAATAGTTGCTCACAAGCACTAAAAAACTAGTTGAAGTTGTTCCCAAGCACTCAAGAGTCATAGATTGATAGTTCAGAGGATCTTGGTTCAGTAATGAAATTTTTTTGTTCGACAGGGCAACTGGTATGTTCTCAGATTCTCCTATAACACCTGAGAAGCCTGAGAGGAGATCAAGCAGACGGCCATGATCCGGTTTGGTGAGTTGATAACATTTGTCTGCTAAATTGTATCCCTTTTTGCTTTTACTTTTGTAAGAATTAAATGACTTGTCTCAGTTTAATGTGGATGGTTCTCTTCTTCTGTCTGGTGGATCTGATTAAAAAATAAAAAACGTGACTTTTAGATTTGATTTGTGTACAGCTTGATCTGGTGATCTTTTTGTGGTCTGTCTCTATTTGTAGTTTGTGATGTTTCTCTCTGTCTCCTCTCCTTTTATTGCGGCTGATTTGGCGGGGTTAGTTAGCTTTAGCTGGAACTGTTGACTTCAACTTCATTGTTATAATTATTGCAAACTCTTTGCCAACTGCTTCAATCATTTCCACTGCTTTGGCTTACTTCTCTGTGTTTTGTTTATTATTGGCACGCAAATCCTATTATGGTTTAAAAGAAAATTTAATAGTTTCAGCGGTGCACTTTAAATGTCATCATATAATCATTGGGATGTCATTAATACTGGAAATACCGAAATACATTTTTATTCGCGTCAAAGATATGACGAAGACCAACATTTACTGATATCTATATGCATGTCTTCAGTATATCGTTTACTATGTTTGTGAAATGTCCACTTCCATTTATTTATGAACAACTAAAAGCTATTGATGTTTTTCTTTTGTGCTTAACACTATGGACAAATCTCTCAAATATATATTTTTAAAGTTTTTGTTACAAAAAATAAATTTTATGAAAAAATGATTAAAATAGATTTTTTTATTTTAAAAATTTTAATATTTTTTTTTAATTTTAAACTTCACCTCCAAAACTCTATTCCATAATTCTAAATCATAAATCTATTAGTTAATCTAACGGATACATATATATTTACACTTTTTTAATAAAATTTATTTTGGTCATTTCTCTTTAAATGTTATTTTTAAGGACATTTTTTAGTTATATTTTAGGATATTTTCTAACACTATGATGTTAATAATTCTTAAATTTGATTTAGTTAAATATTACTACTTCCGTTTTACCTTACTTGTCGTTTTAGGTTTATGTAGACAGATTAAAAAAATATTTATACGTCTAATCACATTTCAACCAATGAGAAAATAGAATATCATATAAAGTTAATAAATTTTGCATTGAAATTATAAAACAACAATTCGTTTGAAACAATTTTTTTTTTACAACTACAAATAAACTGAAACGGAGGAATTAGTAAACACCACGTTAATAAGTGTTTACTAAATACTTAAATTATTAATACATGTACGATGAACTGAATCCAATCAAAAAGCTAGTAACTTAAAAAAAACCAAGTTGATTTACATTCGCACATTTGAATATTTGGTGTCAACAGCTTGATTAGTTTTATTTATACCTTGTAATGATGAATCATTATTGTAATGCTTCATTTAAAATAAAATAAAAATTGAGGAGGAAAGCATAGAACCGTTACAAAGAAAAGATTCTCAGATACTTCTTAATTATAAGTATACTTTATAATTAGGGTAACTCCAAATTGTAAAATTAGCATCAAACGAAACAAGAACACATATTGATGAATCTTCGGTTTACAGTCAGCAAAACACACATAAAAGAAGAAGTGGCTTTGGTTGAATCACCCGTCCGTTGCTTGCGCCGAACATACTCTGTCGAATAGTACACGTGTCGTATTCTCAGTGGATGACCAGATCAGCAGAGACGACCGTTGCAACATGCGAAGACGAACGTGGGGGACCCACCCAGCGTATACCTTTTCTGTAAACTTTGTTTGGATCATTGGATGGAGGAGAGAGATTGAATGCTTTTTAATCCAACGGCTACGGTTTCTTCTTGTTCTATTTTAGTGGTGGACCCGAACATTTGACCGTTGCTTATAGTGGTGGGGTCCAGCCCCAAAGCTAGGGCTTCTTCTCTCCATAAAGCTCAATCCTTTCTCCTCTCTCTTTAATAAACCCTAAAAGTTAAAACAAGAGGAAGAAGACCAAGTATTCTGAAGAAACAGAGGAACTCACATCATCTTATCTAGGTATGATTATCTCCAGAAGTAGCTAATAGTCGATTCCTTTAAGCTATAATTATCTATTTCATGTTGTCGAAGAAACAGAGAACAACTGGGTAATTGAGCTTAAGGTTTTCTCGTAGTCTTTGTTTAGAATCTGTTGCTCGTTAGGATTTAGCAAGAATCTTGTTTTGATCTTGAGAATCTCAACTAGTTTTGGGAGGGTTTCTATTAAAGGTTGAGCTTTTATAAGTGGGTTGTGTTTGTTTGTGTCATAGAGATTAAAGATTGTTTAAATCTGATTACAGGCAAATATGACTGCTGAAGTTAAGGCTGAGGAGAAAAAGGTGGAATCTGAGGTTGTTATTGCTTCAGTGGAGGAGGAGGAGACAACTGTGAAAGCTGTTGTGGAGGAAGAAGTTGGAGAGAAAGAGACTAAGGTTGAAGAAGGTGATGAGAGCAAGCCTAAGGGTGTTGAAAAGATCTCTTCTTTCAAGGAAGAGAGTGATTTCTTCTCTGATTTGAAAGACTCTGAGAAAAAGGCTTTGAGCGATCTCAAGACAAAGCTTGAGGAAGCTATTGTTGAAAACACTCTCTTCAAGAAGAAGAAAGAGAGTCCTGTGAAGGTGGAGAAGAAGAAGTCTGAAGAAGAGAAGAAGAGTGAGGCTGTTGTTACCGAGGAGGAAGCGAAAGCTGAGACTAGTGAACCAGTGGTTGTTGCTGAGGAAAGGCCCAAAGAAGAAGTGAAGACTGATGCTGATGTGACCCAAGTGGCCAAAGCTGAAACCAGTGAGGCTGTTGTTGAGAAGGAAAGTCCCAAAGAAGAAGTAAAGACTGAGGCTGTTGTTGTGGACACTAAGGAGGAAGTGAAAGCTGAGAATGTTGTTGTGGAAACTAAGGAGGAAGTGAAAGGTGAGAATGTAGAAGAAGAAGAGAAGAAGACCGAAGCTGTTGTTACCGAAGAAACCAAAGCTGAGACTGTTGAGCCGGAGGAAGAAGATGACACTGTTGATAACGATATCGAGCTTTGGGGAGTGCCATTGCTTCCAAGCAAAGGAGCTGAAGGAACTGATGTAATCCTCTTGAAGTTCTTAAGAGCTAGAGACTTCAAAGTCAATGAAGCCTTTGAGATGCTCAAGAAAACCCTCAAATGGAGAAAGGAACATAAGATTGATTCCATCCTTGGAGAAGACTTTGGTGAGGATCTCGCCTCTGCAGCTTACATGAACGGCCTAGACCTGGAATCACGCCCTGTGTGTTACAACATCTACAGCGTTTTCGGTAACGAGGAGCTGTACCAGAGGACATTTGGGTCAGAGCAGAGCAGAGAGAATCTATTGAGATGGAGATTTCAGCTGATGGAGAAGGGAATCCAGAAGCTTGATCTGAAACCAGGAGGTGTTACTTCTCTTCTCCAGATCCATGATCTCAAGAACTGTCCTGGACTGCTAAAAAAAGAGCTTTGGGTAGCAATCAAGAACGCAATAGTAGCTTTGCAGGACAACTACCCGGAACTTGTCTCCAGAAACGTGAGCTCATCATCATCATTCACTGTCTCAGATACCAAATTTTAGGCTTCATTGGTTCGGTCTCCTGACTTATGTAATTGTTTTTCATGATCTGCAGGTATTCATAAATGTTCCCTTCTGGTTCTACGCTGGCAGCACCCTCCTGTCTCCATTCTTAACACAACGAACCAAGAGCAAGTTTGTTGTGACTCGTCCAGCTAGTGTAACAGAGACTCTTCTCAAGTAAGCACCTAATACTACAAACCACAATATGCTTTTAAATGTCATAACATTTATGCTTTGATGTAGGTACATTCCAGCAGAAGAGATCCCTGTTCAGTACGGTGGTTTCAAAAGAGATGATGATACCGAGTTCTCCAATGAAGCTGTTTCTGAAGTTGTCGTTAAGCCTGGATCATCTGAAACCATTGAGATCCCAGCTCCTGAGGTAAGAATTTAGAAACCAAACTACTTTCTTGTTTCACGAGTTGTAAAAAAATCGATCTAGTAATGTTTTTTTTGGTTTGTTTGATAGACTGAAGGTACATTGGTTTGGGACATTGTGGTTTTGGGATGGGAAGTGAATTACAAGGAAGAGTTTGTGCCAACAAATGAAGGAGCTTACACCATTATAGTGCAAAAGGGGAAGAAGATCGGATCAAACGAAGGACCAATGAGGAACAGTTTCAAGAATAGTGTGTCTGGTAAGATTGTTCTTACCGTTGACAATGTCTCCAGCAAGAAGAAGAAGAGAGTTCTGTACAGGTACAAGACCAAGACGGAATCCTCTTGCTGAAAAGTAAGAGGCTCTTCAGCAGATCAGTTTCTGGATATAAAAATATTCTTTTGCTACAGTTAAAGTTTATGTTACTATTATTATGTTATTATTATTTTGAGTGATACTTAATGTGAGAAAGAGGTACTGCCATTGTTTTATTGAAATTCAATCTTTTGCTTCTTCTATGAGATCTCTTTCTCTTCTTGTTTCTACTTGATTCATTTGTTTTTGGATTATATTATATTATTATTATTATGAGTTGTACTTAATGTGAGAAAGAGATATTGTCATTGTTTAATTGAAATTCAATCTTTTGTTTCTTCTGTGAGATCTCTTTCTCTTCTTGTTTCTATTTGATTCATTTATTTTTGGATTAAATTATATTGTATTGATAAATAATTATATTGTATTGGATTAAATTATTTTTGTAACATTATTGTATTGACAAGAGGGTTGGATAATTCGTTTCCATAAGTGTTTAATATGTTAAGATAAACACACAAGAAAATCTAGAAAATACAAAAAAATGTTTTTTATTTAGATAACTTGGTGTTTTCCTTATCCCACTTGTTAAAGGGAATTGTCATTCACTATAAATATAGATCTATGGAGACGTGTTCTATAAGATCTAAGAGAGACATATTGCGAACTTTAGTTTTGAGTAGTTTCTAAAGCTAATAAGAAAAATTGTTTTTTGTGTTTCTAGAGATCTTGAATTGATTTCAGAGCTTAAGTTAAAGCTTCGATCATAGCTTAAATTGAAGCTTTGATCCTGGTGGTTGTGAAGCAAGGGTTCACGACGCAAAATGGCTGACGTGAATAGGGCTCCACGCACGAAGGACTTTGGATCCACATCAATCTAATGTCCGATGTTGAACTCGACAAACTATATGGTTTGGTCGATGAAGATAAGGTTGTTACTCAAGGTTCACGATGTGTGGGACACGATAGAACCTGGTTCGGATAATCAAAAGAAGAACGATGTTGCAATAGGTCTTTTGTATCAACCTATGCCCGACAGTTTGATTCTCCATGTGGGAGAACAAACCGCATCGAAAGAGAACTAGAATTCCATCAAGTCACGACACCATGGAGATGATCGTGTAAGGGAGGCGAGATTCAAGACGTCGATGACGAAGCTTGACAGGTTGAAGATGGATGATAGCGGTACCGTAGATGATTTTGTGGAGAAGATATCAAGTCTAACATCCAAGATAGCCTCGTTAGAAGAAAGCATAGAAAAATACAACATGGTAAAGAAATAGATGGTTGTAGGAATGACGAGTGCAACACAAGAAGAAAGCGTGTGTAACATGTCTAGCAATGGATCAAACAAGACATTCATTCCCAACTAAGACCATGTTTCGTGCGACGAAGACGTTTAAGTTGATCTATGAGGAGGATAAAGTTCCATACGAGGGTCTCACGACCAAGAAACCTAACATAGAGCACTTGAGGATATTCGGTTGTGTAGCACATGCGAAGATATGTGTGACTCTTCTGAAGAAGTTAGATGAGAGATCAAAGTGCGTGATCAATCTTGGAACTGAGCCGAGTTCCAAAGCTTATAGACTCTGTGATCTACTCGCAGGAAAGGTAATGGTGAGTAGAGATACAACAAACCAAGCAAATTGTGAACCAAGTATACATAAGCTTCCACATAAGGGTGATACAGAAGAAGGTAATGATCAAGGTGAGGATCATGAACATGAAGCTATAAACCAAGATGATGATGAAGAAGAAGAAGATACTGATCACAATGCAAACCTTTCAGACGATCACAAGGTGAGACTTCAGACGTTAGTTAAAGGAATGTTAAGTGTAACACACGAAGAAAGCGTGTGTGACACATGTCTAGTAGGGAAGAAAATTAAACACAAAGGAGATGGTTTTAACACACGAAGAAAGCGTGTGTGACACAAGTCTCGCATGGAAGCAAATCGTAGACTCATTCCCGAGTGTAACACACAGAGGAGGCGTGTGGAACACAAATATCGCATGGAAGCAAATTGGAGACTCATTTCCATCTAAGGCCATGGTTCATACATCAAAGCCATTGGAATTATTGCATGGAGATTTGTGTGGACGAATCACACCACCAACACGGAAAATAATCTTGAGGTGTTCTATCAGTTTAAAAGATTTCACACGGATAGATGAGGATAGTTTGCCTCAGATAAATTAAATCTTGGTTTCACCGATAGAGGAGAAGAGTTTGCCTCAGGTAAGTTCAATCTAGGTTGCACCGATGGAGGAGGAGAGTTTACCTCAGCTGGGTCGAAGATGTCGAACCACTTATGGGTTGAAGCCATGGTAGCCAAGTTGGAGTTTACCACAAGAAACAAGACGGGGGAGCTTGTAAGAAAAGAAGAAGAATACCGAGTTTATGTGTTACACAAAGTTTTGTATGGGTTACGCCAAACACCTAGAGCGTGGAACATAAAACTCGATCAGGTCCTTAAAGAGATAAGCTTTAGGAAGTGCACGAAGGAGCCATCAGAGTACCGCAAGAATGAAGGAGGAGACTTCATGTTGTGTGACACAAAAATGGAAGCGTGTAACTTGTTGTGTGACACAAAGATGGAAGGGTGTAACGCGACTCACGTACCAATGGAGTCGACTTTGAAGATCTCCAAAGCTGAAGATGAATCATAGATTGATGCTACGGATTTCAGAATAAGCATAGGATTTTTGAGGTATTTACTTCACACACGACCTGACTTGTGTTACGCAGTGGGCGTACTAAGTAGATACATGCACAATCCGAGAGACTCTCATGGATAAGCCATCAAACACATTATGTGGTATTTGAAAGGAACGACAAACTACAATTTGTTCTTCAAAAGAGATGGGTCAAGGAGTGTCATCGGTTATAGTGACAGCAGTCACAACATTGATGTCGATGACGGGAGGAGCACGTCATGGCATGCATTCTATTATGGTTCATCACTAGTTACTTGGACGTCGTAGAAGCATCAAACAGTTGCATTATCATCATGCGAGGCAGAGTTCATGGCAGCAACAGAAGCAGCGAAGCAAGGTATACGGATCAATGAATTGTTGAGTGAGATAGTAAGTGAAGAAGGCGAGAGAGTCAGACTTAGGATTGACAATAAATCAGCTATTGCTCTCACCAAGAATCCGGTTCTCCATGGAAGAAGTAAGCACATACTTTCAAGATATCATTTCATTCGAGAGTGTGTGGAGAATGGGCAAATCGAGGTGGAGCATGTGTCGAGTGTTGAGCAGAAGGCATACATCCTTACCAAGCCATTAGCAAGGATTAAGTTCAAGCAAATGAGAAGCTTAATTGGAGAATTGGAGTTCAAGAAATTGATCTCCCTAATTCAAGTTGGAATTAAGGGGGTGATTGTTGAATAATTCCAAGCTTGTGGAAACTTAACATATTGATAAGTGTTTAATATGTTAAGATAAACACAAAAAGAAATTTAGAAAATAAAAAAAAAAGTTTTTATTTAGATAAGTGTTTAATATGTTAAGATAAACACAAAAAGGGAATTGTCATTCACTATAATTATAGATCTATGGAGATGTGTTCTATAAGATCTAAGAGAGACATATTGCGAACTTTAGTTTTGAGTAGTTTCTAAAGCTAATAAGAAAAGTTGTTTTTTATGTTTCTAGAGATCTTGAATTGATTTCGGAGCTTAAGTTAAAGCTTCGATCATAGCTTAAATTGAAGCTTTGATCCTGGTGGTTGTGAAGCAAGGGTTCACGACGCAAGATGGCTGACGTGAATAGGGCTCTACGCACGAAGGACTTTGGATCCACATCAATCTAATGTCCGATGTTGAACTCGACAAACTATATGGTTTGGTCGATGAAGATAAGGGTGTTACTCAAGGTTCACGATGTGTGGGACACGATAGACAATTCCCTTTAAAAGAGAAAAATTGAAAGCTTTAGTTTTGAAATAAAATCTTTGAAATAAAATCTTTTTAAATGAAATTTTAGATCTTATGTGTGGAACTTCCATAAGATCTAAAAGAGACATATTGAAAGCTTTAGTTTTGAATAATTTCTAATGTTAATAAAATTTTTTTTTTTTATATTTTGTGTTTCTAGAGATCTTGGAAGAGAGCAGTAGTTGAATATAGCTTAAACATTTTTGCAGGATCGCAATATATACATGACCCCCAAAAATAAATAAAATTTGAATGGGAAAGTGGAATTACTCTTACCTAAAGTTGAAACATCGTCTTTATTTTTGAGATCACTACTCCGCTCATTTTTAGAAACATTGCTTGACAGCTAGTAAATGTGTTACAGGAAAATAGGAATAAGATAGCTGATAGAACACTAAAAAGTCAATTAAAGTTTTGAAGGTACAAGTAAATATGTTCCAACCATTGGCAAACTTTTTTTTGGAAAAACAATTGGCAAACTTATAGATAGGTACTAATAATAACAATTGTATAGATCGGTCGTTTCTAGGGGAGAATCCAGAAAAACTTTTATCGGATAGTATTATGATCATCACAACAAGACTATGAACATTATCAAAGAGTTTGAATTACTATGAACATTATCATAGAGTTTGAATTACTTGGAACGAATATCATCCTAGACTTTTAAGTTAATTATATTTGGAAAAAAATTGTTGGGGCACGTGAGTCCGCTGGTCCTAACTCCTAAGACCATCTTTAATATATCTTACTATTATATTTTTATAATAGATGAATTCTATAATAAAAAATATTTTATTTCAATGTATTTTTTAAAATAGTAATCCTTAAATATGAAGTTAAAAATAGAGGAATTTTATTTTTTTCTTTATAAATAGAGATAAAAATTGAAATTTTTTTTAGAGGAATAAATAGAGGTGGAATGAAATAATTTTGACTATAAATGCTATTATAGAGGTAATATAGAAATGAGTTGAAGATGATGTAAGGTGTGTGTTCACTCCTGGTTGTGTCCTTGGTTTTCAACTTCTATACATTCTCTCTAGTTTACGTCGTTGACTTGCCTCTTTTCTTTTGGTATTTCACTGCTGTAAATTTAAAGTACTTGTATATTTTGTTGAGCAGAACAAAAAGCTTAAAACTAAACTTTTTGTACAGACAAAAGTTAACTGATAACTTCTAGGTACAAAGTTATCCATTGCAGAAAAACATGCTTGAGGAAACTCTAAATGTGGGTGAATGATCCGTAAATATTAAAATTTCAAGATCGATGTAAATTATTTTCTTATGTTCGACGGAAAAAAGAAAACTAGACTGGTGCTCCATTTGACCTTAGCCTAATTAATGGACCTGCGCGGCGAAAAGAAAAGAGTGCCACAAAGACTATATTCTTTGTGTTGTTATTTGTGCATATATCCGATTCATTGGCCAGACGATCATAAGATTACTGTATTTGCATTAAAAGTAAATCAAATTTGTAGCAAATCTGCTGATGTGATTACGACACCATGATGCGTGCATGGCATCATCTTGTTTACGTGTGTTAATCAGTTTTATTTTTACGTGTTTCGTTTAAAGATGACTAGACGCACTAATCTCATTTCATGTTTATGATTATTTTAGTTGAAATTATTGTAACTTGTATCTGATTTGCACTTCTCCTCCTTACCCAAATTCTTTCGTCAATCATCTTTTGTTTTCGTACGCCAAAACAAACACGTAGCTGAGACAAAATACATATTAATCATTCAAATTTTTCTTTGATCAAATTAATCATTTTTTTTGCTGAAATTTCAACTTATAAAAAGGGTTTCTAATACATTTTTGTGCTAATTTATAAGAATTTTGTTGGTGTATATTTTAAAACAATATTGTTATCAGCTTACTACTACATTACTGTTACATTACTTTTTCCTTTTCTTCATTTACGGCTCCAATGATGTATTACTTGGGTCAACCATATGAAAGTCAAACCAGCCGCTCAACTGTATCCTTCATGTTATACTTTAGTCAATAATTCTCACATATAAAACACGTATTCAACGTCTATACCTTTTGTTTTTGAATAAAGTATACTTATTCTTTGTCAAAAACACACACACATAACTTTATCTTTTAGAACTTGTATACATATTATTAATTAAACAATCATACAATATTTATCAACAATTTGATTTAAATAATTAGGTCGTTAACTGTCTAATCATAGTTAAGAAAAAATGTTCTTGAGCAAATCCGTAACAGAATTATAGCATTATAACTGATCAACTCAAGTGTTGTTTCAAAATTAACTCATGCATTATAAACTGGAGTTCCAGACAGTGGCAAATCTAAAAAATATTTTGAGTGGAGACATAGATTTTTTTATATATTTTCTTTACATGAATGTGTTATATCTTTTAATAAAGATAACATTTAGAAGAAAAAAATAACTAAATAATACAGTTAGAGAATGTTTTGTAACTAAAAAAAGGAGAAAAGGAATAAACGTATTAACAAAAAAACTGTAACAATTTGTCAAAACAAAATTCAATTGAATGAAAAGAACAGATGACCAAAAAAAGATTCTATGGAACAGAACGTAAGGTAAAAAAGGAAATATTAACACATAGAAAAAGGAAAATTAGAAAAGGAGAAAGGAAAAAATATAAAAACAGTGAACAAAAGGGCATGAGGGAATTCAGAACTCGGTTTAGTGGGGGCAAAGGGTGGGCTTTAGCCAACTTAGCTGCAGATTTATGTGTATTCCAATGCAAATAAATTTAATTCTAACTTTTTTGTGGGGGCAGCTGCACCCTTCCTGAGCTACGTAGGTCCCCTCATGGTTCCAGGTCACAATTCAGAGCAAAACAGTTGATTATAATAAACTTTAAAACTTTATCAAACCTCACGGTGAAACAAAATAAATACTTTTACCAAAAAAAACCTCACATACCTTTCCGAAATTTATTTAAAGTTGCAGATGAGAATATTAATATGAGTTTCAATGTAAATCTTTGATGTTACTAAATCCATTTATATATTTAGTTTAATATTTTATAAAATCCATTATTTTAAAAAGAAAATGTTCTAAGCGCTACACCTTCCATTGCCTAGCAATAACAGATTCATTTTTTCTTTACGAAATACTTCGTAGACAATATTCTAATTAAGTAACGAACAAGAGCAAATTTTTTGTTTTTGACATCTCTAATGCGATCTCTAGTATTCGTTGACACATGCCTTGTACAAATAATATTCTTCGGATTTTTAACCCTAGAACATATTGTCATCACAAAAAAATAAATAAATAATGGGCAAAGTTGAACCCACATTTGACTTTTCTTAGTCAAACATTTTGGCATCATGCATGATAATCTCTATCGTGTTATATATACCTTCAAACGCATAACGAAATTTACAAACACAACAATTTGTTTTATTCTTACTTCATTGTTCAATCTCTAAAATGAAACATTCAATAAAAACATTTATACCTTTGATCTTATTCATTGTCATCATATGGGAACCAAACTCATCATTAGCAAATTCCGAGACTTTCACACAATGCCTAACATCAAACTCCGACCCCAAACATCCCATCTCCTCCGCCGTGTTCTTCTCCGGAAACCGCTCCTACTCCTCCGTACTAGAAGCCACCATCCGTAACCTCCGGTTCAACACCTCCACAACTCCAAAACCCTTCCTCATAATCGCGGCAACACACGAATCACACGTTCAAGCCGCAGTTACTTGTGGCCGACGTCACAACCTTCAGATGAAGATCAGAAGCGGTGGCCACGACTACGACGGCTTGTCGTACGTTACGTACTCTGGGAAGCCGTTCTTTGTCCTCGACATGTTTAATCTCCGGTCGGTTGATGTTGACCTAGAGAGTAAAACCGCGTGGGTCCAAAGCGGTGCCATTCTCGGAGAGGTTTATTACTATATATGGGAGAAAAGCAAAACCCTAGCTTATCCGGCAGGGATTTGTCCTACGGTTGGTGTCGGCGGGCATATTAGCGGCGGAGGGTACGGTAACATGATGAGGAAGTACGGTCTCACCGTCGATAATACTGTCGATGCGAGAATGGTCGACGTCAATGGTATATTAATCAATATCTTTAGCTTCCCTAATTTATGTGGTGATTAAGTTTAAAGTGTTACTCAATATCCTGAAATCAACCAAACTCATTAGAACACAGTGACTTTGGCTAAGACTTTGGTTAACAAAAAAATTATATACATATATATATATATATATATATATATACACACATATACATCAGAGCAAAGTCCGCATATATAATAGAATTTTCTAGTAAAGAGAAGAATATAGAATTTCTGTTTCGCAAAAAGAATCCCTTAGACACATTTCACGCAAATTAAATAGATAATAAAATTACTTGAAAAGGTAAAAAAAAGATTTAATATAAAAAATTATATTTCTTTCGTTTTACTTTAAAGGTTATTGTAGAAAAATTATTTTGTTATAAAATAAATGTCTTTTTAAAAATTCAAAACAATTTATGTAAACTAACTTATCATTTTACCCTATATTTATTAAGAAAATTTTAATGAAATTCTAATAGTTCATTAAAGATAAAACTGAACACTTAACAATATTTTAATAGCGTGAAAAATGTAGAACGACATCTAATTTGAAATGGAGAAAGTATTATAAATGTAGAATGATATTTTTTTTTTCTGAAACAAAATAAAAAGGTAGAATGCATTTTTTTTATGAAACAAATGGAGTAGAATAGTGTTGGAAATGCTCTAAACAGTATATATAAGCACTGACGTAATATATGTATTACATTTACATCTTAATTTACATGTAATATATATACAATATTTGCTCACTATGTTTTTCTTTAATATTTAAAAAAATTCAGGAAATATTTTGGATAGAAAATTGATGGGAGAGGATCTCTATTGGGCAATCAACGGAGGAGGAGGAGGAAGCTTCGGCGTCGTTTTATCCTACAAAATAAACCTCGTCGAAGTCCCCGAAAACGTCACCGTTTTCAGAGTGTCCCGGACGTTGGAGCAAAACGCGACGGAGATCGTTCACCGGTGGCAACAAGTCGCTTCGGAGCTTCCCGACGAGCTCTTCATAAGAGTAGTCATCGACGTCCAAAACGGCACAGTTTCCTCTCAAAAGACCGTCAGGACAACTTTCGTAGCCATGTTCCTCGGAGACGCAACAACGCTTCTGTCTATATTAAACCGGAGTTTACCAGAACTAGGCCTGGTCCGGTCCGACTGTACCGAAACGAGCTGGATCCAATCAGTGCTTTTCTGGACCAATATCCGTGTCGGTACGTCTGAGACGGTTCTCCTCCAGAGGAACCAGACCGTGAATTACCTCAAGAGGAAGTCGGATTACGTCCGCAAACCGATTTCAAGAACCGGTTTAGAATCGATTTGGAAGAAGATGATCGAGCTTGAAATACCAACGATGGCTTTCAATCCATACGGCGGCATGATGGGGAGGGTTCCGTCGACGGCGACTCCGTTCCCATACAGAGCAGGGAATCTCTGGAAGATTCAGTACGGTGCGAACTGGAGAGAAGATAGGTTGACCAACCGGTACATGGAGCTGACGAGGGAGCTGTACCGGTTCATGACTCCTTTTGTTTCCAAGAATCCGAGACAGTCGTTTTTTAACTACCGGGATGTTGACTTGGGGATTAATTCTCACGAAGGAGTTGTGAGGAGCTATGTGGAAGGTGAACGTTACGGGAAGAAATATTTCAATGGAAATTTCAAAAGGTTGGTGAAGATCAAGACGAGAGTTGATAGTGGGAACTTCTTCAGGAACGAACAGAGTATTCCTGCGAAACCATAGTTTCAGTATTTGATTAGTGGAATTGCTCTTGTGTAATGTATTGTGCTGTAATTTTTATAGTGAATAAAGTTTGGTTTTTATATGGCTATTAGATTTAAAATCTTGTGGCCTATCTAGATGAAATCACTCAATCAGTGATTATGTTGACAATAAAATGAACATTGAATTTCATTGAACTCTGATTTGAAGATCTCACTACCATTCTTGTGTTCTCTGGCGCACCAGTGTTCGTAGTACTAGTAATAGACCCTTTTCTAATCCACCTCCCCCAACACTATTTTTCTTTTACCGACACACAATTTTAATGGAGTAGTAGATGGTAACCAGCACCCTCTGCGGTATAAATGGACTAAAAAATTTATTTTTACTATATATAACTTTATTATTTTTAATCTATATATATTTAAAATAATAAAAATCACAATCACAAATATTACATAAAATATAAAGAAATATGTAACGAAATTGTGGATTTTTATATAAGGTAAGCTTTGAATTTTTTTTTTTTTAAAACTTGTGTTTATGTTGAAGTATAGTTCGAGGAAGCAAATTTATAAGCAATATGTAGATTTTATATAAAATGAGTTATAAATTTAAGATAAAACGAATTATAGACAATATAATTATTGATTATCAACAACTTACTTTTGCATCCACGAAAACCATTTCAGTGGTATCTCCAATAGCAGCCGAGTATTGCTTTCAAAGTCTTATGACTTTCACCTTACTCTTTCACATAAACTTCTCTAGCTTAAGTTAGAGATGAAATTCATGGCACATATTGTCTTTGCTAGATTGTAGGTTGTGATACCATAGATTTAAGTTTAATATCATATATATAGTCATAACTGATATGGTTTAAACCCCAAGAATTGAGTCAATCAAATATATTTTATTTCGAGATTAATGTAAGATGAAATCCCTAAAATTTTGTGTATAATTTTAATTGGTCATGTGATTGTATATAAATTAATGGTAATTTTTCTATATTAACTGAAACCGAATTGCGTCATGTCGATAGCGTATATTAGTTTTCTATATTTTATCTATTGCATAAATTATGGTCAAATGTTAAATTAGTAAAAGGAATCAAGTTAATATAATAAACAAATATTATTGGATTTGATATTCAAAGACAACATCAAATCTCTCATTTATTTAAATTCTAGAATTGATTCTCTATTTATTTACTTGCATCATATAAGTTTTGGTCAAATCTCCCATTTAGTTAAAACCGTTATACAAATCTTTTTAATATATATTTAGATAATGATATATGTTTACGTACACTATTATTCATTTATTAATAAATTAAATATAAATATTTTACGTACATTATTATTTTATTAATAAATAAATCATAATGTTTAGACAATGATATATGTTTAGACAAATGATATATGTTTAGACAATGTAGTCCTGACCAAAAATCCAACTAACAAAAAACAATATGATTAGAAAATGATATATGTTTTGACAAATGATATATGTTTATATGAATATGTATACAAAGAATAATTTTTGAACAAACATATATAATGATATCAACACATGATATGGTTGGACGATGAGAAGATGAGAATAAGTCGGGCTTTGATGTTTTTATGTCGATTTGATATCTCCTCTACACAATAGTTAACTATATTTAATCGACATAAAAACATATCCCCTCTACACAACAATTACCATTATGTTTCACACGATAAATATAAATTCATACACAATATTTACCGTTATGTTTCACACGATAGATATAAATTTGAAATATAGGACTTGTCTCTAAAATTAGGATTCAAGCTCATTTCCATAAAAATAATTTGTCATAACATATCACCTCTATCAGTCATAACAAAAAACGATATAGTTATAACAAATTAGAGCTATCATAGATAATATGTTTTGTATACTTATAAAAGAACAAAGAAATTCATTGTAGAAATTATAATGTTTGATACAAATAATGTGGCTGGTACAAAGAATATTGATAATTTTAAAGCTAAATATAGTTAATATTTTATAGATATAAATTGTATTTTAGATAGTCTCGTTCTCGATATAAAGCTAAATATATTTGTTTAATCTTACTTAAAAACTTATAATTTAATCACCTTTATATCAGTAAGAGTCTGCTAAATATAGTGTTACCTAATATTTTTTTATCTATTAAAAATATACATAAAAATTTCTCGTGTCAATTTATAAAAAGGAGAACTTCTGAATAAAGAGCTTCCGAAAATATACCTACGGATTTAGTTAACCATAGTTAATGCACTACTAATATTTCTTTATTCTGAATCATATACTATAATCACTATCTAGTATTAATGTGCAATTGCATTACATGCAATTACATGCAATTTATCAAAGGAAATGAGGTTTTTTTTTTTAAAAGGATGTGAGGAGAGCTCTCATGATGACACCTAAGCAATAGCTTTTTGTTAATCATACATGATGGCAAGTTTAATTAATAAAAATGCTCCTCAAATAATAAAAAGGGGATAACTACATGTTAGAGATGGAATGAGATTTTAGAGACTCTGCAAAGTTTTTCCGAAGGTACCTAACAACATTCTCTATTATAATAATACAAATAAATTATATAATTAAAATTTAAATACAAATAATTTGAACCACTAAGAAGCTAAAGGCTAAGAGTGAGTTTTTAACTTTTTAAGAGACGTTTCTTAGCTTTTAACTAAGAAAACCTAAGAACAATCTCTTAAATAAAACGCATAAGAGATATCTCTTAGCTAAAAAAATATTAAAAAAGGTGCAATTATAAGTTAAAAACGCCACTGAGTTAAACATGGCGTAATATCTTTTTCGTAGTCTTTCCCCCATTAGGTACGTCCCCTCGAGAAGAAGCATCTCTCCTTGTTTTTCTGCAAACTCTTTTCCTCTTTCTGATTTTTCTTTTAGTTTTTAGTTATAAAGTACTTAGTGAGAAAACTACCACTATCTGAATTCGGATATTTAGAATCTTTTCAATTAGAAAATTCGGCCAAAACTTTTTTTATTTAATATAAGTTGTAAGTATGATTTTCTTTAGTTTAACTCAAAAGCAGGCTCTACCTAGAGTGGAGGAGAAATGAGAATTTTATTTAGCTATTTGATATTTTAGTACATTTAGAATCCCATAGATTATAAACTCTTTCACATACCTAAATATATGACTGAGATTGCTTTTGCATATGTCAACGTTTGGGAAATAAGAACTCGTTTGGGCTTGTGATAATTCAAGTAGTAAAACAGGATGGATGATGTGTAAAAAGTTCACTAAGTACTCCTAATTTAAGTTTAACTAGTGTACAAGTATGATTTTCTTTAGTTTGACTCAAAGGCCGGCTCTGCTTAAAGTGGAGGAGAAACCAAAAATTTATTTGGCTATTTGATATTTTAGTACATTAAGAATCCAATAGATTATGAAGTATTTAACACACCTAAAATATACGACTGGATCACTTTTGCAGATGTTAACGTTTGGGAAATAAGAACTCGCTTGGGCTTGTGATAATTCAAGTAGTAAAACGAGATGGATGATGTGTAAAAAGTTCAACTACTCCTAGTTTAAGTTTAACTAGTGTGCGGGTGTTTGTTTTTTACTTTTAAAAACACTAGGGTCAGTCCGCGCTACGCGCGGAATGTCTTATATTTGTATTATGAACACTTGTATTTTGTTTTATTTTATTTTCTTGAGAAAGGATTATGAACATTTTTGATGATTTTGGGGTTTTAAATATACGGTTGTTTACACTTGTATTTTATTTTGTTTTATTTTCTTGAGAAAGGGTTATGAACATTTTTGATGATTTTGAGATTTTAAATATACGGTTGTTTATTCATATGATATTAGTGTTTGTTAAATTTTATTTATAACTTGTGATATTGGTGCAAATATCCAAATATTCTTATTACATCGGTTTTTCTTTTTTTTTTAGCTTTGATGTAGTAATTGTAAATACGTTTTAAATTGTTTACGTGTTAGAGCTCATGTTTAAAAGTGGTTTTTATCATAATTCATGTAACTTTTTTTTTTGTTTTATTGCTGCATCTTTATTTTGTTCGGGTTAATAGTGTGTTACTTTTTTTATATCTTTAAATGCAAATTTATAATTCTGTATCATAATTTCTCTTTAAATTTAATTCTATAAATTTATAATTTCTCTTTATTTTAATTTCACTTTCTGCAATTTATGAAGTTTGAGGTCCAAATTAAAGCAGTACAAAGATCAGGGACCATCCAGTAATTGCGAGGAGGTCTGGAGTGTCCATTTGAAAGAGTTGGGGTTGATCTGAGAGGACATTTCTGTAATTCCTAAAGTCCGGGGTCAAATCAAAAGTAAATAAAAGTTCAGGGACCACATGTGCAAATAAGTAAAAATCAGCCATTAGAGTTTTGAACTTCTCGATCTGAAGATGGCCGCGACAACGACTCCCAACGGTTATTCCGAAGCTTCCACGGAGGATTATGTCGAGGAAGACGGAGTTTGTGGTGACCGAGAGATCTCGTGGTGGTGGATTGAGACGACTTGATCTTAAGGCTAATTGCGGTCGAGCTCGCTTCAATCCTGGCTACGTCTCCTCCCAGCTGCAACAAACCCGCTGCAAATCTTCTTCCTCGAGGTCAACAATGGCGTTCAAGCTCGCTGCTCTGGTCTCCCGTCGTGGTCGTCGTCTCACTCAGCCTCACCGTTGTTCCAGGACAGTCGCGTCTCTGGTCTTCTCGTGCTTCTCCATGATGGATGAGAGTTCTGTTGTTCGTGACCTAACCGTGACCATACCACCCCGAGCTCCACTGAAGTCTATTTGGTTCTTAACATGTTATGTGGTTTAATCGTTTACTCACAATTATTTTATTGTTTTGAAAAGTCGTGTTTATGATTATTTTTTGCCTACGAAAAACATTTGATAATTTCTACTTTTGTTAATTATGCGAAGAACAAAGCTCATATAAAGAAGAAGTCCATATTCATCGACAGACTTTAATGAAACGCAACATTTTAAAAAAGAAAAACACGTGTCGCATTTATATTAAGTGTTTTTCTGACGTGGCTGCACAGGAGGGAAGCAACATTTTTTGATTATATATGATGTTTGAATTATTATGCCCTGTGTTGTCTTCTTATTTTATTTTATTTTATTATGTTTTTGGTTTAAATTATTTAATGTTGTTAGAATTTTCAACTTCAAGCCTTAATACAATTAATTAAATTTCATAATTTGATTGTTGATATAATTTTAAACCGCATGTATTCTTCCTTATAATTTTGGTGTATATATATATATATATATATGTTTATTTGCTTGTTTTATTTTATATCATTTGCTTTCATTTTCACTCTTATATCTTGCTTTTTCATCCGGTTTTTCAAATATTTACATTTTATTTGTCTTGAGAAAAAATATAGTAAAGATTATTAGTGTTCTCAAATATTTACTTATTTTGATTAAGAGCATTTAAAGCTTAAAGCGTCACAGAGTTGATCGTCCAGAAGTGTGGTGTTTCTTTCTGTAGTTGTTGTTCACTATAACAAATGAGAGGATGAGTTAGATGATTAACCAAATTGCATTACATCGAACTAAATTCCAATTACTTCCCTACATTATTTACATAAATATCTTTGTATTATAGCATTTTTATGTGTTACACTTTTCACATATACAAACTTATAATAATTCATTTTTTTACACAAACTTATAATAATTCATTTTTATCACAAAAATAGACTTTAAGAAGAAAAATAACCAAAATTGTTTTTTTTTTAATTTTGATTTTTTTTTTTAATTTTAAACCTCACCTCCAAAACTCCACACCATAACTTTAAACCTTAAGTATAGATTATTTAACCCAAAAGGTATAAATGTATATTTACACCTTTTAATAAAATTTATTTTAGTCATTTAATTTTATTTTAATACTGATCATAAATGTGTAATACCATTTCTATATTTATTCTTTTATGTTTGTACTTGTTTGGGTTCGTGGGTGGAGTGTAAGAGCATGTTTATTGGGGTCCCTTAGGGCATCTCCAACAAGTCCCTTCATTTTTTGTGGGGTCCTCCTTTAAAATGAAGGGATGAAGGGGTGGTTCTCCAATGGTGACCTTCAAATTTATTTTTATAAGAATTATTAATTTATACTTTAGTCCTCAATATTATTAGTAATTAACTATAATCACTAAATTTTCAAAAATCAATAAAACATACTATTTGAAACATATTAAAATAAAATATTTTTGAAAAAATATAATAATATATAGTCAAATTGAACTATAAATAGTATAATAAGTATTAATAAAATAATTTTAATTGAAATATTTTTAAGAAAACATAACGATAAATACTAAAATATGATATATAAAAAGTTATTCATGCAATTATGAAACATATATTGTTGTAAGGACTAAAGTGAAAAGTAAATAGTATTTTGAAGGGAAAAAGGGTTTTTGGAGTGCAAAACCCTTCAAAAAATGAAGGGATGAAGGGCTGTTGGAGATGCCCTTAGCTAGGACCCCTAACAAAAATATTAATTAAAAATTGGCGGGTCTTACAAAAACCTAAGGGACCGTCCCTTGGGGACCTTAATTAAGGGACGTCCTTTGCACTGTTTTACGGGCCCCACTGACACGTGGCGGCCCGCGATTGGTCATCTTTTTAAAAAATAAAATAAAAAAAAACGAAAAAAGTGGGTCCCATTTTTTTTAAAGGACTCCACGAGTCCATTGGGATAAACATGCTCTAATATTTATAACATAACTATATTCCTTAAAAAAAACTATATTCCTTAAAAAAAACTATATTCCTTAAAAAAAAACTATATTCCTTCCTTAAAAGAAAACTATATTCATATGGTTACCCGCTTTACCACTTGCAATTTTTTTGTCTATACATTGTAGTTACCACTATTACCATATTTTCTGATTGTAGGTAAAATTGGTTCCGCTCTGTTTTGATCGCATTTGACACATGCACTTGATGTGGTTTGTTATTTCTGTATAGGTTGGTATTTAGTGTTAATAAGTTCGCTTTAAATTGGTTTGAATGTTCCAAATTATATGACAATGGAAAATATAGTGTGAAA
Organism: Moricandia arvensis; assembly: GCA_905132765.1. Lineage (NCBI taxonomy): Eukaryota > Viridiplantae > Streptophyta > Magnoliopsida > Brassicales > Brassicaceae > Moricandia > Moricandia arvensis. The sequence goes on along the minus strand of CAJHQP010000313.1, from coordinate 164,996 downwards.
GTAATGAAATGTGTTTGATAATCAGTTCCAATACCCTAGTTTCATCAGTAGCAGTCATTTAAGAAGTTTTGACTTCGGAGATTTGATTAATTGAGAGAAAACTACAATATGATTCTTATATACATTACTAATGCTATTTGTTAGAATGGATAGGTTTAGGGAAACCATGTAAGTTCTTTTAAATGATATTCATAATGTGTAATTTACTTATTGGGTTTATGTTGTCAAGTGTCAATGTCAATACTATAGCTCCATAAAGGGTTAAGATTCTCTGATTAAGGATGTCGTTGGGCCCAATTAATGTAAACTGATATTGGATTGGTCCTCCTCAAAAAGAGAGGTGAATAGGCAGGGTCGTATGTAGAACCACCCAATATTTCTTCAGTCAGGCAGTAGTTGAAGGATTCAAGAAGCGGTTTCGTTAATCAGAATTTGGGGAAGTGAAGTGTCGACAATAACAGTCGCAAGCCTATAGATCTGAAACCACCAGAGCGAGGAAGAGAGCCTAACAAAGAAGTCAATACTTTACATAGCCATTGTCAGCTTCACTGAAAATATGAAAAAGGTTCCATAGGTCTCAAGCTAAAATGCTCATGCAACATCGATAATTGAATTTATTGTCAATCAAAGGCTTGGTATGAACAATGTCAAACTTAGTTCAGATTCTCAAAAGACATACCAAATCTCTTCGGTGAAAAGGATAAACCAAGAGATATCGAGAAGAAGTGCACGTAAGAGATGTACATCGTAGGTGCGGCCGAGACTTTGGCGATTGCTTTTGAATGCCACAAGCGCAAACAACGCAATCGCCAAGTTAGCCGAATGACCAACAACTATACACCCAAAGTTGGGTGAAACCCCTTTCTATGAACAATCAAATATTTCAAATTCATAGTTAAGACACACCAGTTCATTAAACTGATTTATGATTACCACTGCTGCATATAGAAAAACTCTATGCGGCAATATTGGATGATCGGTGAGAACCCAAACTTCCATCTTCCTTCCGTGAACCACTGTTTCGAAAAAATGACACAGATAACAATAAACACAGGTGGTTATGGTTAATGACAAACTCTTGTTCCCTTTAAAAAAACGTCTGGCCCAAGCAGTGTAATCTGCAGATATAAGAAATCCTCTCATGTAAACCCCCAAAGTTATAGAACTTTATTAAATGTAAACACCCAGTTGTATTCGGAGTATGAAAAAAGCTGTTCAACAAAAGAATTTCACATATCAGATAGTTTTGCTTACACTTCAATGAAAAGCGTATTGTCGAGCAAGAAGTATGGTTGTCTTAATGTTCTTGTTCCGACTCAAAGGTAAATATGAAAGTTAGGCTCTAACTTGTTTGAAGCTAAAATCTGGAGTTCAATAAGCCAAACATTCACTTAATTACCATTTAAAAGATTAGTATCATTGATATTTTTTGTAAAACCAACCATGATCAAATGAGCCATCTATTGTAACAACTAATTTTTGTCAATTTAAGAGAATGTTTGCATGTCATGTTCTCCCTATATAGCTTAGATTCGCTTTATTAAAAACAAATGATGAAGGAAACATAGTGGACCAAATACCAGATGTAGGTTACCTTTGACTGGTTTCACATGTCTACATCATCTTCTCAATCATTTTTCGTGAAGACACGAATTCTTAAGGAAAAGCCGAGACTTTGCGTGCCATCCAGAACAAAAGGACACGGCTTGGGTTCATCATACACATCGGTGGAGGAAACAATACCATTGATTCGATCTAACACATCGTCGATCAGTATCCCAGAAATCCGATTTCATATCCTCGTTCACTGTATCCATCAATAACTTGCGCAAAAAAACCACATCGAGCTCACTGTCTAAAACGAAATCCAAGAAGTAAGATATTTTTGACGGAAACATAACATAATCCACAGAGAAAGACATAAGCAATACATGTATATCTTTCAAATAATCATCAACACGAAGACCTTTCAGTGGTGGCATCGAAAGATGTTGAAGACGAAGCCTTTTCAAACAGAAAGGAAAAGTTTTGTGAGATTAGTCGACTGCTATCTGGATTTGTGAGGATAATATTTTGTGGTATGTAGGATAACCTTTTTTATAGCTGAGATGCCCCGCCTTGAATAGATAAATATGCATTAAATGAGAGATCGTGGTTGTAGTGGTTTGAAGGAGTTAAGAAGTCGTTAATGGGTGAGAATCACTTCATCCAGTAACGGTTCGAGGGAGAAGAAACAGAGACGAAACGACAGGAAGACATCCTGATCAAGAGTATCGTCATCCCGATGCGTCTCAATCTCAAATAATTATCCCGAAACTCCATCGTCAGAGATGAAAAATACGACCAACTCTACAAATAATCAGAAGGCGATCGGTTTTTATTGGGTTTAAGCTTTTGTTTCGGCTATCAACCCAAATAAAGGAAAACCAAGCCCAATTGTAAATCTGTAAAGTCTCTACTAATACAAACGAAAATCACATAACTTTTTCTACAAAGAGACACGTGGCACGTTTTGGTCACCTTATTTTATGATGTGGCACCTTAAGAAGAAAGAAAAACTATATAAAGAGTGCAAACGAAAATCACAGAACCTTTTCTACAAAGAGACACGTGGCACGTTTTGGTCACCTTATTTTATGATGTGGCACCTTAAGAAGAGTTCTTTATATATAAAGATAAAGATACATACATTATCTATTTATTGTAAATACATATTTTTATATTTATTATTCGTATCGAAGGTTTTGTTATATTTACTATTTTATTGAATGTTGTTTCTGTTGAATGTATATTTAGTGCATATAAAATTAGGAAAATTGTCAAAAATACCACTTTCCTTGTACCATTTTTCAAAAATACCTTAATCACTTTTACCCTTGTTTTTTAAGACGAAAAAACACACTTATAACCCTTGGGTTAATTAATCTAAAACTTAGGGTTTAGAGTTAAGGGGTGGTGTAGGATGGGGTAGGATTTATGAATGTAAAATTTAGGATTCTAATTAATTTTTTTTTAAAAAATGCTCCTTAAAAAAGTGGTATTTTTGAAAATTTCCCATAAAATTATTGGTAATAGAATAAGTAATTAATTATTTGAAGTTTTTTTTTTATGTCAGTATTATATTTTTCATGTAAATTAATATTTAAAATTCGGAAATAATTATTATACATAATAAAAATGAGTACTTATTTTTGGAAACAGAAAATTGGTATTATTTAATATTTAAGAAATGATAAAATGATTTTCTTTCAAATTATTTGTATTAATTTATATATACAATTAATTACATATAAAATTAATTAATTGTTTATGTTAATGATGATTTTGGTAAGATATATGATTATTTGAAATAATCATTAATGACACCATATATAAAATAGTTGATTGTATATTTTAAGAATTTTTTAAGATTAATTAACACCAATAATTAAGATTAGTTAGTTTTTATTGGCATTAGTCGTAATTAAACTGTTAGTTTAAGAGTTAACTAGACTTTGACCCGCACATCCGTGCGGGTAATTTTTCATTTTATTAATTGTAATTTTTTAAAATATGTTAATGTATTAATTCAATAATTTTTCATATTGTATTCATATACTACTTTCATTTCAATATGATATAAGTTATACTTATAAAATCTCTAGAAATAACGTAGAACTTTTTTATATAACAAAAATTTATTTAATTTTAATTTATAATAATAATATATTACCAATTACTAAATTAATGAATGCATTTATTTAAAAATATTTAAAATCTTAGTAAGATCTTGTTAGATTTTGTATAATAGATTTTGCTGTACTGGTTTATTATTAATATCCTAATAATAATTTAAAATATTAGAAATTTTTATATTTAGTAGATTAATGTAAATAATCAGATAAATGTAATTGTTGAAATGGACCTAGTATGACTTTTTTATGGTAGATAAAAATTGTACTTCTCTTTTAATAGAGAAGATTCATTTTTATACTTCAGTTATAGTAAGATAAACTCCGTCTTTGCCCACAATTTTGCGAATAGTAATATTATATAAATAATTTTACAGTGTTATAATTTTGAATAATAATTAAAATATTAAATTAGAACTTTTAACCTCAAATAATTTGAGAATAAAAAATTTCATTATATATATTTAGAATAACTATGAAATTTAAGGTAGTTTAACAATATAAATCTAAGTCAATAAAAATATTTTTTCGTATATAGAAATAACATTATAATTGGTTTATGTAATTACTTTTTTTTTATTTTAACAGGTGAAAAAACAGAATTGTCCTAACCTTAAAGAGAGAGAAAAAAATAAAGCGTTTTTGTGTTGCTCCAGGACCTCGGAGGCTTTTGTAGCTCCGATAGGATTTGATGATTTCTTTACTTATGTTTCTTTGACTGGTTTGATTGTTTTCAATTTGTTTTAAATTTAACAAAAACTAATAATTTTTTAATGTCTTTCTTTCAAAAGATTTGGCAAAAAAAAAGTTTTGGATATGATTAGAAAAATTACATTCTATTTTAGGTATATATAAGGTATTCAATCTAAAAAAATGCAGATAATTGATCATTGAGTTACTTTTCTTTTAGTATTGATAAAAATAAATAAAAATCCAAATCATCAAATACTGAAAATTGTAACATTTTGGTATAATTTCAATTATAAATATAAATTTATACAATTGTAAGTATATTTATAAAATAATAACTATTTATAATTTTTATATGTTTTTTTTGGTTCACCCACTACAATAAAAAAGGCATATTCCGACGGTGCCATATATCCTCAGAATTTTTCGAAGGAATTCCGACAAAATTCCGAGGAAACTAAAAAATCATGTTTCTTCGGAATTTCGTCGGAAATTTCCAACGAAATTCCGAGGAACGCTAATTTGTCGGTATAAACCGAGAAAATTCCGAGGAAACCTTATTCGTCGGTTTTTTCCGACGAAATTCCGAGGAATATATCCGTTAAAATAGTCGTTGTGGGTAGCTGTTGTGGGTGTTGAATAATTCCGACGAAATTCCGAGGAGTCGTCGGAATTTCGTCGGAAATGCTGGCAGTATTTCATCTATAAATACAAGCACCCCTCACCCTCTTCATTCACTCAATATTTCATCTTCTCACTCACTTTACACACGAAATATATTGAAAAACCATGTCTTCTTCAAATTATTATCGTTCTTGGATGGATCGACCTCATATGGATCCTAACACGAGATTGCTTACGGATGAATATCAAGAAGGTATATCCGAATTCATGGGGCTAATTCAACGACAACCGGAAGCGAAAACGGGTATGTTAAGATGTCCTTGCTCCACTTGTAAAAATAAAAAAGTTATAAAAAAGTGGGATGTTTGGACACATCTATATTTGAATGGGTTTACACGAAGTTACAAAATTTGGTATCATCATGGAGAAACTGATTATGAATATGGTAGTACTAGCGAACCTCAGACTGCATATAGGTTAGAAGAACCAATTAGAACGGGTGTAGATTATGGTGTAGGTACTGATCAGAGGTACATGATCATTTTAGAGAGGAAGAATTATCCAATGCAGAAGCTAGGAGATTTTTTGATATGTTGGATGCAGGGAAACAACCTTTGTACGAAGGTTGCAGAGATGGTCATTCGCCTTTATCATCTGCAACAAGACTGATGGGCATTAAAACAAATTATAATTTGGCTGAAGATTGTGTGGATGCGATTGCTGATTTTGTAATAGGTGTTCTACTAGAAGATAATCTAGCTCCGGGTTCATACTACGAGGTTCAGAAACTCGTTGCTGGTCTTGGTTTATAGTATCAGGTAATAGATGTATGCACCGGTAACTGCATGATATATTGGAGGGCGGATGAGAACCGAATTCAGTGCAAATTTTGTGGGAAGGCTCGTTATAGAGATACTAGTGGAAGAGTTCCAGTGCCATACAAAAAGATGTGGTATTTGCCGTTGACAGAAAGGTTGAAGAGGTTGTATCAGTCTAAACGCACAGCCCAACCAATGAGATGGCATGCGGAGCATTCAACAGATGGTGAGATTAGACATCCTTCAAATGCAAAAGCTTGGAAGCATTTCCAATCAACATATCCAGAATTCGCATATGAGAGAAGAAATGTCTACCTTGGATTATGTACCGATAGTTTTAGCCCATTTGGCAAGCATGGAAGACAATATTCTCTATGGCCAGTCATTCTTACACCATACAACTTACCGCCAAACTTGTGCTTGCGCCGAGAATTTTTGTTTCTCTAAATTCTCGTTCCCGGGCCAGAGCATCATAGGAGATCACTTGATGTGTTTCTTCAGCCACTAATATATGAGTTGCAACAACTATGGGCTCAAGGTGCTGAAACATACAATGTTTCGTGTAAAGAAAACTTTCAAATGCGGATAGTACTTATGTCGACAATAAGTGATTTTCCAGCATATGATATGTTATCTGGATGGACAATGCATGGAAAGGTTATCATATCCATATTGTCAAGATAACACATATGCTTTCCAACTAAAACACGGAAGGAAAACGTGTTGGTTTGACTATCATAGGAGATTCCTACCACCTGATCATCCATATCGGAAGAGTAGGACTTTGTTTACGAAGAACAAGAAGGTGTTTGATAGTCCACCTCCGGAAATTTGTGGGGCAGATTTGTTGACACAGTTAAGAGATTTTGGTGCAGAAAGGACGCCAGATGTTGGTGGGCTTGTGCATTATCCAGTAGATGGTGTTGGAGAACTACATAATTGGCACAAGAAGAGTAGTTTCTGGGATCTACCATACTGGAAGGATCATCTGCTGCGACATAATTTAGATGTCATGCATATTGAGAAGAACTTTTTTGACAATATCATGAACATCATCCTTAACATCCAAGGTAAAACAAAAGATAATTTGAAGTCAAGACTTGATTTGGTCGATATATGTGCTTGATCTGAACTTCATGTTGATGAGAATGGTAGGGCTCCTGCTCCCATATACCGACTGGATGCGGCAAAAGATGCGTTCTTTGATTGGATTTCAAACGATGTGGAATTTCCAGATGGTTACGCATCTAATTTGCGTAATTGTGTTGACAAAAGAGAAGGAAAGTTTATCGGCTTGAAGAGTCACGATTGCCATGTAATGATGCAGCGCCTCCTTCCGTTTGCCTTCTCGGGACTATTACCACGAAATGTTCATGAAGCAATTGCAGGGATAAGTGCTTTTTTCCGTGATTTATGCACAAGATCAGTGACTCCAGAAGGTGTCCAAAATTTGAAGTCTAACATCCCTGTGATCCAGTGCAACCTCGAGAATATATTTCATCCATCATTTTTTGATGTTATGGAACATCTTGTTATTCACTTGGCAAGAGAATTGGAACTTGGTGGTCATGTGCAATATAGATGGATGTATGTTTACGAGCGGTATATGTTTCAACTAAAGAAGAAGGTCAAGAATTTAAGCAAGGTGGAATGATCTATTGTCGCACAGATGATCAATGAAGAAACTTCAAACTTTGCTGAGTACTACTTTCCAGCAGAAGTACAGACAAAAAACCTGCTCGGCATGATGATAGAGGCGAAAAGGCAACATATTATGTTACGGTTCCAAACATCTTCACAGATGTAGGACGACTCAGCGAAAAATCAAAGGACCGTCGACTTACTGAGCAGGAGTACAATCATTTGCAAACATATCTGCTCACCAACTACGAATATGCTCTGCACAGATTATTGATATTTTGTCCGATTTATGGTATTTCCGGGGAAATTTCGACGAAGGTTTTTCATTTCGTCGGAATTTCCTCGGAAGTACCATTACCCGGGAAACAGAACCGCCAAAAAATTTCGCAAAAATCAACTTTACTATTTCCGAGGAAATTCCGACGACCCTTTTCCTCGGAAAGTTTCGTGTCTATTTTACCCGAGACCTTTCTTCTTCCCTATTTCTCTTATCTCTCTCTCGAATTCCGGCGAAGCTCTTCTCTTTTCCTCCATTATTTCCGGTTAAACTTCTCCATTTCTCCCACAAACCTATCCCTAAACATGTAAGATCATTATCCCACTCTTTTTGGTTGTTTTTGTTAAGTTTTTGGATGAAATTGATGATTTTAGGTTTGGTAAATTGTTGTTTTTGGATTTAGAATTGTTAGGATTTAGGATTGTTAGGATTGTTAGGATTTAGGATTATATTGTTAGGATTGTGGATTGTTAGGTTTATAAATCTATTTTTAGGTTTATAAAAACGTTTAAAACGTTTTTTAATATTTATAAAACATTATTAATATTTATAAAATGTTTTTAATATATATAAAATGTTTTTACTATTTATAAAATGTTTTTAATATTAATAAAACGTTTTTAATATATATGAAACGTTTTTAATATTTATAAAACGTTTTATAAATATTAAAAACGTTTTTTATATTTATAAAACGTTTTTACTATTTATGAAACGTTTTTTATATTTATAAAACGTTTTTACTATTTATAAAATGTTTTTTATATTTATAAAACGTTTTTTATATTTATAAAACGTTTTTTATAGTTATAAAACGTTTTTTATAGTGATAAAATGATTTTTATATTTATAAAACGTTTTTTATATTTATAAAATGTTTTTTATATTTTTAAAATATTTTTATATATAAAACGTTTTTTTATAGTTATACAACTATTTTTATATTTAAAAAAAGTTTTTTATAGTTATAAAATGATTTTTATATTTATATTTATAAAACATCATTTGTATATTTATATTTGCCATTTTTAAAAACTATTTGTAAAACTTTGTTTTACAAATAGATCTAGTGGCGAGAACCAAACTAGACTTCGTCGTTCTGCACCACGAGGTCGTAGTGGTTCGTCCTCCCGCTCTCGAGATTCTTCGGCATCTATGAACCAAGCTGCTGACGAGTATGGTCACCCTTTCGTTCCTCCGGTTGTTCCGAGAATCATGACTGTTGAACAGTTGGTTCAGCAGCCGGGTCGGGAAAATCTTCTCGTTCTCACTCCGTATCCACAAGGCCATCACCAAACTTGGTAAAACTTTTTTTTTGTTTTTATTTTAAATTTTATTTCATTATATTTTTTCATTCCTATTTTTTCTCTTATCTTAGGTTCGACCGATCGGGGAACGAGATCAGCACCTTCATCAACTGGATGATGTACTCGACCCCTTCAGAAGGGATATCCTACCTTCACCAGCTTCTCTTCTGAGGATCGGGAAATGTGGTTCCGTCAGTTTGCGGTAAATTTTAATTTTTTAACTTATTTTTTAATCTTTAACATAATTTTTTTACTAATTGTGTATTTTTTCAGCAAAAATTCAACTGGAATTCTGATCAAACAAACTTCATTTGTCACCACTTCAACCACAAAGTCATGGATAATTATGGGAAGCAAATCTATGAGTGGAAGCAGAAGTGGATCAAAGGAAAGACACCGAAATCGATTAACGAGACGGTGTGGGCAGAGTTGATACAACACTGGGAGAAGGAGACGACCCAAGACCGATCGGTGACCAACTCTGGCAACCGCAAGAGCGAGCGTCGCGGGAAGGGCATGTACAAGCACAACTTGGGTGCCCAGAGTATTCACACTCTTGGAGATCGAATGGTAATTTAAATCTATTTTGTATTTCAAATCTTTAAACATTTTTATTTCAATTTTTAATGTATTTTTTACATTGTTTTAGGCGGAAGAAAATGATGGTGTGCCGGTTGATGATCTCGCCCTAATGAGGATGGCGTATACCAACAAAAAGACCGGCGAGATTTCTGATGGTGTTGTGAGGGAAGTGATCGCCTTGGTCCAAAGCCAGAAGGATGATGAAGAGTTCCACCTATCTCAGCTTGTCTCTGATGAGGACGCCACTACTGCTGGTTCCAGCAACCTGTCTCGAGGTCAAATAAACGAGCTCGTTGAATCGGTAAGATCTTCATTTTTATTTTTACTATATTTTTATTTTCTTATCTTTACTGCTACTAAAATCATTATGTTTTTTTTTCAGGCGGTTCCAAAGAGAAAATGACGTTTGTTCGGTTTGGGTCGTCGTCGATCTCCGTCGGTTGCTTCTTCTTCATCAGCACCTTTTGTTGATCCGACAATAATGGAGCAGCTACAGAACAAGGATGACCAGATCTCAGCATTGGAGACCCAGATGACCGTCCAACAAGCTAAAGTGGACGCAGAAGAGAGGGCGAATGCACAAATGATGGAAATGATGAGACATGTGTTCCTCGACCGGTTTTAGTTTGTGTTTTTTTTTTAATAAAACTTGTTTACTGTTTTTCTTTTAATTTGTAAAACTTTTAATATTATAATATGTTTTCTATTATTTGAGATTAAATTTTATTTTTAAAAATGAAATTAAAAATACAAAATATATAAATTATTTTTAAAAAAAAATTGGTTTACGATTATTCTGAGGAAACACTTTCCTCGGAAATTTCCGAGGACTAGGTTTCGTCGGAAATTTCCAAGGAAAGAGTTTCCTCGGAAATTTCCAAGGAAGTTTTTTCCTCGGAAATTTCCAAGGAAGGGGTTTCCTCGGAATTTCCGAGGAAATGAGCCCTCGGTAAGTACTATTCCGAGGGAAGTTGTTCCTCGGAAATTCCGAGGAAACTTCTTCCTCGGCAATTTCCGAGGAAACCTTGTCCTCGGAAATTTCCGAGGAAATTCCGAGGAAGACTCCTACGAAAATCTTCCTCGGAATTTCCTCGGAAAATCTGACGAAATTCCGACGAAATACTTTTTTCCGACGAGATATTTCCGACGATCTGTTTCGTCGAAATATCGTCGGGATTTAGCTATTCCGACGAAATTCCGACGAATATGGCCGTCGGAATAATGATGTTTTCTTGTAGTGGCCTTGTTTACAACTGTTTGATTACATGACTTAATAATACAATCTATCACTAGAAGTTGATTTTTAGATTTTATCAAGGTAATAGGATTGGTAAAAATAAATAAAATTTAAATCCCATCAAAATTATAATTTTTTTTTAAGATTTCACATATAAGACTAGTAACTAGAAATCACTTAAATGACTTTTTTTAATATATAATAAAAATTATGAAATAATTCTATATGTTCTATTAATCATTATAAATATACATCTATGTATTATATTTTTCTTAAATTAAAATGTTGTTATTTTTAAAATATTTATTGCATGATTTTTATTTTTATATATATTAGGAATCAGATTTTATATATAATCATTCTATTAGTTTTAAAGGATATTTACAGTTAATTAATTATTTTATTATATTTTATTTTCATCTATAGTAAAATTAGTCTATGTTTTACTTTAAATAATAGTTAAGTTTATTCTTGTATCCAACTTGGAACAGTCTAAGCTGTCTACTGCAGAGGCTCCCACAAAGGATAGTCAACAACGTCTGACAGGGCAAAGTAGTGCGGTAGGAGCTCAACAATCTTTCGTCACTCCAACGTACAAGTATTTCAATTGTGGAGAGATAGGGCATCGTAAATCATCTTGTCCTAAACGAGTGTTCTTGTCTAACGAGGAAGTTGAATATGACGATGATGAAGTTAGCGACACTCTACCAAAGTTAACGGAGGAAGAAGTCAGTGGCGACACATGTCACCTTTTGGTAATTCGGCGTAACCTACTTGTTCCACAAGATATCGAAGAATCATGGCTGAGAACAAACATTTTTCGTTCCTCATGTACTATTAGAGGGAAAGTTTGTCGATTCATGATCGACTCGGGTAGTTGCACCAATGTTATCTTAGAGGAAGCTGTCTCTAAATTGGCATTGTTTGCATAACCACATCCTACACCTTATAAGTTAGCTTGGTTGAATAAGCAAACTGACATTCACATTACTAAGCGCTGCAAGGTTCCTTTCTCGGTTGGTTCTAGTTATCGTGATTTGGTTTGCTGCGACGTCGTCCCAATGGATGTGTGTCATTTGCTCTTGGGTCGTCCTTGGCAATACGATTGCCAAACAACCCATGACGGTTTTTGCAACACTTACTCATATACTTTTGAAACCAAGCGTATCACACTATTTCCAAGTTAAGACGTGGCTTCTTCACATGAATCTCGTGTAGTACCTCCTACGCCTCCACTCCCAGTGACAACTAACCAATCAGTTCTTATGTTATCACATGCAAAATTCGAACATGAGCTCCGCGAATCAGATGTTTTCTTTGTTCTCATGGCAGCTCAGCCAAAGTCTTCCACCACAATGAAAGTATCGTCAGACTTTTGGTCTCTCATTACTGAGTTTATAGACGTTTTCCCTGAGGATCTGCCGGCGAGATTACCATCTCTTCAGGATATACAACATTGCATTGACTTGGCTCCTCAATCACCACTTCCCAACCGGCCTCATTATCGTATGAGCCCTCAGGAGCACGATTAACTATGCATACAAGTCGAGGAGTTACTTGAAAAAGGATATGTCCGTGAGAGTCTTAGTCCATGCGCAGTACCGACATTACTTCCCAAAGAAAGATGGGTCATGGCGCATGTGTGTGGACAGCAGAGCAATCAACAAAATCACCATTAGATACCGTTTCCCGATTCCAAGACTTGATGATCTCCTTGATCAAATTGGTTCGGCCTCTCTCTTTACAAAGCTGAATCTCAAAAGTGGATATCATCATATAAGGATTCGTCCTGGCGATGAATGGAAAATGTCGTTTAAAACGCGTGAAGGACTCTTTGAGTGGCTAGTTATGCCTTTTGGATTATCAAATGCGCCAAGTACATTCATGCGTGTCATGAATCAAGCCTTTCGCCCATTCATTGGTCGGTTTGTGGTAGTTTATTTTGACGATATATTGATTCTTAGTACATCTTTGGTAGAACATCTCGATCACTTGCGTGCTGTCTTTCTCGTTCTACGCCGAGAACAATTATTCGCAGCCACCAAAAAGTGTTCTTTTGGTGTCTCGGAGGTCCTCTTCTTGGGATATATTATTTCTGAACGAGGATTGGAGGTTGATACATCTAAGGTTGATGTCGTTCGTAATTGGCTTTCGCCTAAGACGGTGACAGAAGTTCGAAGCTTTCATGGCTTGGCCTCTTTCTACCGGAGATTTGTGTCTCATTTTAGTAGCATCATGGCGCCAGTAACAGATTGTATCAAGCTGTCGCAGTTCGCTTGGACGGCCGAAGCTGAAGCAGCGTTTCAGCTTATTAAGCAGAAACTAACGACAAATCCAGTCCTTGCTTTGCCTAACTTCTCTTTGCCTTTTGAATTACACTTGGATGCATCTAAGAGTGGTATCGGTGCTGTGTTAAGCCAGCAAGGTAAGCCCATCGCATTTTTCAGTGAAAAGATTGCAGGGGCACGAGGCAGATACAATACCTATGATGTCGAACTATATGCTCTTATCCAAGCAGTCAAGCACTAGAGACACTATCTTTTCCATCGCGAGTTCATTTTGTTTACTGATCATGACGCTTTGAAACACATGAGATCGCATGACAAAGTCTCTGCTCGGCACGCCTTGTGGTTTCCCTATTTACAGCAGTTCTCTTTCGTTATCAAACACAAGGCATGTGCTTAATAAGGTTGCAGACGCGCTTAGTCGTCGGCAAACGCTCTTGACCACGTTGCATACTTCGGTTCCTGGTTTTTTCTTTACTGCCTGACTTGTATCCGACGGATGTGTTCTTTGGGAAGTTTTGGAACGATGCAATGGAGGGTCGGTGTTCTTATTACTTTGTTTTGGAAGGTTTTCTTTTTGGTGGTGCCCGCTTGTGCATCCCAGATTGCAGTATGCGGTTGCAGATTATTAAGGAACTTCAAGGTGAGGGCCATGTAGGGAGAGATCGAACTCTTCACTTGGTTGCAACAGCTTATTTCTGGCCGTCTTTGCGAAGAGATGTGGAGCGCTATGTCATGCGTTGCGGTATTTGTCAAGCAGCAAAGGGACACGCCACTAACGCGGGTCTGTATATTCCACTCCCAATTCCTACTCAGCCGTGGTCGGATATTAGTGTTGATTTTGTCCTTGGTTTGCCTCGCACTCAGAAGGGCCATGACTCTATTATGGTAGTTGTTGATCGCTTTTCTAAGATGGCTCGTTTTGTCACTTGTAAAAAGACGACGGATGCAACGCAGGTGGTTGTTCTCTTCTTCTGTGAAATCTACAAACTCCATGTAGGTCTGTTTGGAAGTTATTGCGAACTAGTTTGGATATGAGTTCGGCGTATCATCCTCAAACGGATGGTCAAACGGAAGTTGCGAATAGAGCTCTCGGAGATTTACTGCGATGTCTAGTTGGGGACAACATCAAGACGTGGGATTCTGTTCTCTGGTAGGCCGAATTTCCACACAATAATACCATAAATTGTAGTATTGGGTTCAGTCCTTTTCGAGTTGTCTTCGGCAATGTGCCTTGCGGCCCTTTGGATCTCATGCTTGCGTATGATAAGACGCGTTTTCAGGGTCGTGCTTGTGACATGGTTGACGCATTCGTGGAGATTCATAATACAGTTCATGTCAATTTGGAAGTGGCTACTTCCAAGTACAAGACCGCAGTTGACGCACATCGTCGTGAACTTCATTTTCAGGTGGATGACAAAGTCTGGGCAGTGCTTACTAAGGAAAACTTTCCTCCTGGTCAATATAACAAGTTGAAACGGCGAAAGATTGGCCTCTTAGATATTGTCGAGAAAATTAATGCAAATGCATATCGTCTGCGACTTCTTGCGGGTATGAAGACTGCTGATGTTTTCAACGTCAAGCATCTTACTCCGTTTCATGATTCTGATGATGATCCAAATTCGGGGTCGAATTTTTCTTCACCTGGGGCGACCTGATGTAGCACATCTTGGCGTAAGACTCACGTTAACTGTTTTGGTGTTGTTTTTATTTTCTATTTTTAAATAATCAGATAAGGATTGGAGTTTGTTCCAATTCCTATTGATATCAGGTTTTTAGATTTGTCATTATCTACTTAAAGCATTATATATAGAGAACATATGTGTTCTTCTATACTTGGTTTTTGATTAATAAAGTTTGAGACTTTCTTCTCTGTAAATCGCCTCACGTTTACAATCTATAAAAAACTTGAAAACAGAGTCGTCGAAGAGTCAATCTCGTGTTGATTGTCTTCTTCGTATTGTCTTATTACGCTGCTGCAACACTATGGTACCACAAGACCAGCTCATCCAGCAGTACCAGTGATGAATTCACTAATGACTGTCAGCAACTTGATAGATGAGAATTTGAAGGAATGGGGTGTTGGAATTTTGGAGAATTATGTCAGTCCCGAAGACATTTCGTTGATACAAAGTTTGGCCATAAGCCCAACTCATAGGAAGGATACCTTCTGCTGAACGTATACAAAAATGAGCAATACACGGTCAAATTTGGATATTGGGTGACAAGAAATGTACTGAACGCTGAAGCAAGACAAGAGATGAAAGAACCTAGTATTACAAAAATGCAAGCCTTTGCTTGGAAGCTAAAATCACCTCAAAAAATTTGTCATCTTATTTGGCAATTAATAACAGGACATGTGGCGGTGATACAAAATTTGACATACTGACATATGAGATGTGACAACTAATTGTCCAAGATGTAGAGAACCAGAAGAAACGTCAATTCATGCGATATTTGAGTGTCCACCAGCGCTACATGTGTGATCTTTATCGAGGACACCGTCTAGTCCAAATATCTTTCCGACGTCGAGCATTTACACAAATATAGATTACTTTTTCTGGAAGAAGAATAGTTTTGAGGATCCATCAAAGGACATGGATCCTTACCCATGGTTACTATGGTACATATGGAAAGCTCAGAATGATAAACTCCTTAGAAGGATTGATAGAGATCCTTTGGAATTATTAGAACAAAGAGTGAATATCAGACCTGGTTTAATGCAAATGAGATGGTATTTTTACCACAACAAGTTTCTTCCCTAAAAATTTCTCAAATCCAAAGCTTGCATAACATATCCATGTTTGATGGGTCGTGGACTTCCAACTCGCAATTCAGTGGATGCAGATGGGTTTGGAAGGATCGTCAAGGAAAAACCCAACTGTTGGGGACGCAGAACATAGTGAGAAGAGAGGTAGCTTTGCATACATAACTAGAGACTTTGAGATGGACAATGGAATGTATGGTTTAGCATTCGATATGCTAAAATTTTGGAACATATTGCAAGAATATGATTGCAATGCTAGAGAATTTTTAGGAATAGCCAAGTTTTGCCACATAATTGAAAGATATCAAGATGATTCAATTCTTATTACCGGAATTCAAGATCTCCTATATTCCACATACGCACAATGGAGTTACTGATTCTTTAGCTAGAAGTGCTCGTTATTTTCATCGTAAATTTTATTAGTTTGATTATTTTATTCCGATCTTGTTAAGCATGACATCTCAAATCTAAGTAATGAAATAATTTTTACCGTATAAAAAAAAGACATACCATAATCACGTTTTATCCACGGTTTTGTTACGAAAATTTTCACATTTTAGTCACCTTTTTCCATAAAAAGGGCCACCAAATTCTCGAAATTAGTCACAAAATATTCTGATTAAAATTTGAATATTTTTTTTTGTCATCGACTAAAATTTGCATATTTTTTTTTGTCATCGACTAAAATTTGAATATATTCCACTACATCCGACCTTTTACAAATCGACAGGAGACAATTACCTTTTTTAGCCACAGAATATTTTTGTGGCTTCTGTTTTAGTTATTTAAAAATATTGACACTTTTACTTGATATACTGGTGGGACATTTTGGACAAAATGTAACTGTGAATTTTTTTTTAAAACGATTTAATATTTAATATATTCGTCCACAAAAATATCTTGGTAAATCGTAGCTAAATTGTGACATTTTGGTCTCGTTTATTTTTATGACCAAATATTCACAATTTTTTGACTTAAAATATTCACAATTTTTTTGACTTAAAAATATTCACAAAATTTTTGTGGCTATATCATGATTAATTTTTGCCACGTTTTAATCGGTGACTAACTGGTGTCTATTTTAACCATGAAATGGATACGATTATCACGTTTTCAATTTTCGTGACAAAATGTAACAATTTCGTGATTATTAATAGCTATTATGATTTGACGTGAACATTTTGTGACTATAGCCGATTATTCTACTAGTGACATAATTTGAAAATAACTATTCTATGAAATGCAAATGAACATGCATATGTAATATATATTCTTAAGTACAATCTTAATGGATTAGAATGAGCTAAAACAATAGATCAAACCCCATTAAAATAACAAGACATCAATGGACTTCACAGTTTTGGGCCAGTGCAAATAAATCAACAGTGACATCTCAGCGTAATTTATTTTGGTCTATGCGGTGCATGTGGAGCCTCCACAGTGGAGGCATATATAATTAGGTTCAAAGTAATTTATTATGGTCTATGCGGTGCATGTGGAGGCATATAAAACTAGATTTATGGTCTATGCGGGGCATGTGGAGGCATATAAAACTAGATTTATGGTCTATGTGGTGCGTGTGGAGGCATATAAAACTAGATATATGGTTTATGCGGGGCATGTGGAGGCATATAAAATTAGGTTTTTGCGAGCCGCTTTATACGGACCTAACTAATCGTCTCTAGATGTTTGTATGCCTGGAAGGATGTCCGGTTTTCTGGCAAAATTGTGTAATTTATGAGATTTTAAGAATCAGTTTCCCGAGTTAGTTGCGTTTGTATACGGGAGAGTTGGTATAGTAATGCAAACGGGCTTATTTGCTGGGTCTATGAGAATTATTTGTTATCGTCTATAAGCATTTCTAAGTCTTTTTTTTTTTTTTTTGTGACAAAATGTTTGATAAATTAATAAAATAATATGCATATGCTGGAAATGATAATTAATAGTCCAATGATGTGTTCTATACAGCTAGAGTAGTAAACGATTTATGTCTCTGATTTGAATGCTATTATAGTCTATGATTAAATATCATTCTATTGAAAAAAGATTAAATATCATTCTTAAAATGTACGCAAAAAGAGTGATCAGAACATCTCCAATAATCTTTTATCCCTTCAAATTTTAAAGGGAGGAATAGTGCACCTTCAAATTTTTTGAAAAGATACTATTCATCCATTTAAAACACTATTTACTTTTCAATTTAGTTCTTCTATTTATATATATTTTGTGATTATGTACATATTATTTCTTATGTTACATTTTAGTATTATAATTATATTTACACCTAAATATTATAATTATGATCTTATAAAATTAATTTTAAATAATAATAATGAATGAAATTTGTGTTTTATTATTATATATAATTTTTTTTGTTTTTTATTATAATTTGGTGTTATTATTAAATTTGTTTACTAATTATGTAAATATAATATATTAATATGTGCGTATTATTTATTCGTTATAATTTAATGATCATAATTTATTATTAACAAAATTGAAAATTAAAGTGTAAAATATAAACTTAAAAAAAATTGAAGGTCACCATTGAAGAACCACCTCTTCAACCATTTATTATAAAAATAGATCTCACTAAAAATGAAAGGACTTGTTGTAGATGCCTTCAGTATGTTCGGGGATAAACATAAAAATGGAAAGACTATTTAAAAAAAAACTTGATGCTAATATAGAAAAAAATCATGCTAATTTGTAACTTAAAAATATATATACAAGTATTTATTTCCTATCCGGAAAGGTGCAGATGAAGATGATGACCATTTTAATATAAAAGAAAAAAATCTTGTTCCATATATTCTATGTATATAGCTAACATTCAATAAGTTTGACCAAAAAACTAACTTTCAATTAATTGACCGGATCAGTTGAACAGATTTGATAGAATAGACATAAAGCTAACTAGGTAGATCACCCTATTAAGTATCGAATCTCCATATGATCCTAATTGTCTAGTTTACAAAGATATCAACCCACTACCTTAAAGATATGCATTTACAAGAATAAGCCAGTTGTCTATTCATGTCCATTCAACAACACATATATAAGAAATGCAAACCCCTAAACGAAGGTAATAACAAGAAACACAAGCAATGAAATCTCTAACAATGCAAACCCTAATCATCTCTATTTTTCTCTTCACAATCCCAACATCATTCGCATCACCACCATCACTTGAATACGTTTTCACACAATGCATCATCGATTTCAAACCCTCAAACCCAAGTTCCCCGATTCAAAACTTCACATACACTCCACAAGACCCTAAGTTCCTCACAATCCTCAACAACTACGTCCGTAACCTCCGTTACTTCAACAACACGACACGTAAACCCATCGCTATTGTAGCTGCGGCCGATGTTACTCACATCCAGGCTACGGTCACCTGCGCTAAGAAACTCAGCCTCCAGCTCCGGATCCGCAGTGGAGGCCACGACTATGATGGCTTGTCGTATCTATCAACCGTAGATTTCGTTGTCCTAGACATGTTCAACCTCCGGTCTATCGAGTTCGGTCCTAACCTTGACACCGCGTGGGTCCAATCCGGTGCTACCCTTGGAGAGATCTACTACGGAGTCGCCAACAAAAGCAACGACCTCCGTGGATTTCCCGCCGGAATCTGCACCGGTTTAGGCGCTGGTGGACATTTTAGCGGTGGTGGTTACGGTAACATGATGAGAAAATACGGTTTATCGATTGATAACATTATAGACGCTAAGATCGTTGATGCTAAGGGAAGAGTCTTGGACCGGAGCTCGATGGGAGAAGATCTTTTCTGGGCCTTACGTGGCGGTGGAGCCGCTAGTTTCTGTGTTGTCTTAGCCTGGAAGATCAAGCTTGTTCCGGTTCCAAGTAAGGTCACAGTCTTTAACGTAGAAACTGTCGGAAACAGAGGTGGCGTGAACACCACGGAACTTGTAGTGAAATGGCAAGAGGTCGCGGACAAGATCGACAACAATCTGTTCATTAGGTTAACTTTAAGCACAAGCAACAAAACTGTGATGAAGGCTTCTTTCATGGGAATGTTCCTCGGAGATTCGTCGAAGCTTCTAAAAATCATGAACAAGGAGTTCCCGGAGCTTGGTCTGAACAAAACAGAATGCATAGAAATGAAATGGATTGAATCGGTTCTGTTCTGGCTTAATATCCCACCCGGTACAGCAAAAACATCGGTTATGCTAAACCGGATCCCGCAGAAGCAAATTTACCTCAAGAGAAAATCTGATTACGTCCAAAAACCGATATCAAGAACCGGTTTGGCTGCGATATTCAAGGTTCTGTTAGAGAACGAGAACGTGACAATGGCTTGGAACCCGTACGGAGGGAGGATGAGTGAGATTCCATCGACCGAGACAGCATTTCCGCATAGAGCAGGTAACATGTTCAAGATCCAGTACGCGGCAAACTGGTTTGTGCCAGGGGAAGAAGTGGCTAACGAATGTCTGAGCCAGACGGAGAGAGTTTTCGAAGCAATGAGCCCTTACGTGTCAAAGAACCCAAGAGAGGCGTTTTTGAATTATAGAGACGTGGACATTGGCACGAGCTTGAACTCGACGTACGAGGAAGGTAAAGTGTATGGGGTGAAGTATTTTAAGAATAACTTCGAGAGATTGGTTCGTGTGAAGAGCAGAGTTGATCCAGACAACTTTTTCCGGTACGAGCAGAGTATCCCTGTGTCCTCAAGCCACTAGAGACGTACTCTTGCTTCTTTATCGGATTGAGACCTTATACCTATGATTTGGATTAGAAGATAAGAGAGTTAATAAAAGCCATATATACTGGAGATAATTTGTATCTACTTTTTTTCTTCAGAAAAGAAATGTGATATAATTGTCAAAATTCTTGAAAATACAACTCCCAAAATCAAATAGCAGTAACAAGTTCAAACTTTAAACTTTGTCTCTATTCTTATATTTCAAGATCGTTGGGTTGATATGGTTGGGGCTTTCACTACACAAACTAACAATATCAATTATTAATATTATTCACAACAATATCAATTGTTAATTATTCCACTATTTTTATCCATATAAATTCAAATAAGTATTTTTATCATAAAAAGAAAAACATTCACTTAAGCACATGTATGCAGGATGCTTCATGTATTGACATATATTCAAAGATTATCTTCTTATATTAGCGGACAACGGGGATATGATAAAAAAGAAAAACTTGCACGACACTCAGATCCGATCAAACACTTTCTTTGACAGTTCCTTATAGAAAATAGTCTCTCCGTACTGCATGACACATGAGTTACACATGAACATTGCAAGCAACTTAGAGCACCCTCAACCAAGGTGTTTACCCTTGGTTCCCACAAAAAACACTAACCCCAACACAAACAACATTGCTTATTGTTCCTAAGAGCAAGATTATTGCAAGGTCCTTAGTGGGAAAATGGCCGATTCCCGCATAAACTAATTGCTCCCGGCTTTTTTATACACGAACTTTTAGTCCATGCCGAAACCCACACGAACAACTCCGTCTTTTTAATTTCATACACGAACTTTTAGTCTATGCTAAAACCAACATGAACAACTCCATTTTTTGAATTTAATACAAGAATTATCAATTTTATACTAATTGTCACAAAACCCTAAACGGTGTTTTTATCCGTTTGACGGTTTAATTTCTAATTTAAATAAAACGAATATAACGTCGTTTTAGTGTAATTTCTCAATAACAAAATAAGGAACAACGTTGTTTTGTTGTTCTTCTTAAATTCAGGATTAAGTTTTTATCTTTGGTTTCACGGCGTCGTATAAAAAACATCACATTGAAAACCTTAAAACGATCCAAAAACACAATGACGTTGTTGGTCTGTGTCGTGAAACAAAACGACATTACGTTCATTTTATTTAACCCAAATTAAACCTATTCTCCATTTGTTAATGGATACTAACACCGTTTATAATTTTGTAGCAATTAGTTTAAAACCGATAATTCGTGTATGAAATTCAGAAAACAGAGTTGTTCGTGTGGGTTTTGGTATAGACTAAAAGTTCGTGTATGAAATTAAAAAAACATAATTGTTCGTGTGGATTTCGGGACTAAAAGTTCATGTATGAAAAAGCCGGGAGCAATTAGTTTATGTGGGAATCGGCCATTTTCCCGGTCCTTAGTAGAGGTTCTTAGGAACAGTTAAGGACAACGTCTTTAACTTTTCAACTGAAAAAGTTAAGGACATTTCTTATATCAGAGACGTTGAAAAGTTAAGGACCTGGTCCTTAACTGTTCCTAAGAACCTCTGCTAAGGACCTTGCAATAATCTTGCTCTAAATAAGCAATGGTTCTTGCACTGTTCACGGGTCCCATTGACACGTGGCGGCCCATGAATGGTTCGTTTAATTTTTTTTTCTTTTAAAAAGTCAAAAAAAAGAAAAAAAAAATAAGCATTAGGCCATGTTTGTTTTTGTATTTGGTTGTACCATCAAAATGTATCATCTAAATGCAATATCTGGATATCATATCCATATGCGTTCATTTTTATACTTTATATTTTCCTTTAGTTACAACATCCAGATAATAAGTTTTTTTTGAACACAATGTTTTTCTTTTTCTTTTTATTTTATAATAACATTTGAATACTACTAGTTTTTTTTTCACATTTGAATACTACTAGTTTTTTTTCATCATTTGAATACTACTAGTTAAAAAGACAATAAGAATATGATTTATATAACTATTAATTAATTAATTATTGTATTTTTATAAATATGCCTAAATTATATTTGTAACAAAATAATAATTTTATATAAAACAGTATTTTTAAGGCTAAAAAGCTGATTTTACTTTTTTTAATTTTGGCGAAAAACATGAATTGGTATTTTGACAGGAAAATGTATGTCTAATAATAATAATATTAATATAAAACAGTAATTTCCAGACTGTAGTGAAGAGTATAAGTCTTTTGATTTGCGGGATATCTTTTGTATATATATTCTTTTTTGGTCAAATCTTTTGTGTCTTTTATGCACAATTTTATTTGTATTTAAATATTTGATAGCATTATTGACTTGAGGGTTGGGATAATTTATTCTGATTATAATTAAAATTTTCTTGATATCTTACCATATTTACTCTTCAAAAATCTGTATTTAACTTTCTTATCTATTTCTAAATATAGCTATTTTCAGGATTTGCGGATAACTACGAATCACAGTTGATACCCTTGCCAATTACCTTACACTTTTGTTGGTTGGATAATATATTACATAGATCATAATTGACTTGAGAGTTGAGGCAATTAAACTTACCATAATGAAAGTAGGCAACATTTGACCAAGAAATATTTCAAGTAACCGCACTTTGGCACAAGGCCAAATTGTTTGTTTGGCCAAAGCCACAAATTTCTATTTATCAAAATCTCAGACACTCAAAAGTTGGAAAAATAATAAAAAGTATGGGAATGAATAAAACGTATCTTGTATTTTTTCTTCTTTGCTGCATCGTATTCATCACCGGGAAATACTTGACCAATTAGCCTACTTTTTAGTAGATTTGACTTTGACGTAACTAAACTTACCATAATAAAAGTTGGCAATATAGTTTTTTTTTTTGTGCATATAAAAGTTGGCAATATTTGACCAAGAAATATTCAAAGCATCCGCACTTTCGCACAAGGCCACAAATTTCGTCATTTTTTTTTGGCAAAGGCACAAAAATTATTCTATTTATCAAAACACTCAAAAGTGCGAAAAATAATTAAAAGTAAGAGAATGAATAAAACGTATCTCATCTTTCTTCTCTTCTTTGCTGCATCGTATTCATCACCGGGCACTGCAGATCCCGTGAATGTCTACGAAGACTTTGTCCGATGTTTCAAAAACAAGACAGACATCTCCGACAAGGATCTAACCGACGTCGTTTTGTCCCGCACTAGCGTCTCCTTCACCCCTGTCCTACGCGCATACATCAGAAATGCTCGTTTCAACACCTCCTCAACGCCCAAACCGTCTGTCATCGTGCTGCCACGTGTTGATTCCCACGTTCAAGCCGCCGTGATCTGCACAAAAGCGCTGAATCTCCAGCTCAAGATCCGGAGCGGCGGTCATGACTACGACGGTCTCTCCTACGTCTCCGCCGTGACGTTCATCGTCCTCGATCTCTCTAACTTCCGAAACATCACCGTCGATATGAACGACGACGGAGGATCCGCTTGGGTTCAAACTGGCGCCACGCTCGGCGAGCTTTTCTACCGGATCTGGGAGAAGAGTGAGGTTCACGCTTTCCCTGCCGGAATATGCCCTACGGTTGGCGTCGGTGGACACGTCAGCGGCGGCGGATACGGGCACATGATTAGAAAGTTCGGACTCACGATAGATTACGTCGTGGACGCTACAATCGTGGACGTTAACGGCCGAGTTCTTGATCGGAAAACAATGGGGGAGGATCTCTTCTGGGCGATACGAGGCGGAGGAGGTGGAAGCTTCGGCGTCGTTTTGGCTTTTAAGGTGAAACTCGTGGAGGTTCCTAAAACCGTCACCGTCTTCAGGGTAGATAAATCAGCGGACCAAAACGCCCTCGACATGGTCCATAAGTGGCAGTTCGTGGCTCCAAGAACCGACCCCAGACTGTTCATAAGAGTTTTGCTAGCCTCTCCGACCAAGAACAAGACACAAACAGTGAACGCTAAGGTAAGAGCTTTGTATTTGGGAAACGCCAACGACGTCGTTTCAATGCTTGAGAAGGAGTTCCCTGAGTTGGGTCTCAGGTTAGATGATTGTAAGGAGATGACGTGGATTCAATCCCTCTTGTGGTGGATGAACCATAAGGACGTGGAAAAAGTCAAACCGGAAGTTTTACTTGAAAGAGAACCTGATTCGGCTAAATTTCTCAAGAGGAAATCGGATTACGTGGAGAAGGAGATGACCAAACCCGAACTATACCGGTTGTTTCAGAAATTAGGGACATTAGACAGAACTGGTTTGGTTTTGAATCCTTACGGAGGGAATCTAAACGCGACTGCTACAAACGAGACGGCATTTCCGCATAGGTACAAACTATACAAAATACAACATTCAACGACTTGGTCTGATGCTGGACCAGAAGCGGACATGCTTTATGTTGGTAATTTAAGAACAACCTATAGAGTCATGACCCCGTTTGTGTCGAAAAACCCTAGGAGTTCGTATCTGAACTATAGGGATGTCGATATCGGGGTTAATGATCATGGAGCGGATAGTTATCGAAAGGGAGAAATCTATGGGAGGAAGTATTTTGGCGAGAATTTTGATCGGTTGGTTCGGGTTAAAACCGTTGTAGATCCGGAAAATTTCTTTAGGAATGAGCAAAGTATACCAACATTACCTCATAAGAGAAAGTAGACAACTTTAGTTCATGTGACTGTTGTCACTTTTTTAAAACATTTTTGTTCATTAAACTTGGAATAAATTTTATTTTCTAATAATATTTCACGTAAAGATGTTAAAATAGGTAAACCCATCCCATTTAAACCTAAAACCCGAACCTATTTAGACCCATTTAGGGTATGACTGGTGTAGGCGTAGTGATGGCGTTTGCGGTTATGGAAATTCGAAAATGTAGGGGATTATGATTTTAAACGTTATTTATATGACTAGTATCACAATTAGAAAGTTTTGCATTTGCAGTATACATATGAACTGTTGACTATCAAATACGGTAGCAGTTAAATAATAAATTAATAATTTTAACATTTTATATAATAAAAAAATATTAAAAAGAGAAATGACCTCAAATTATCCTAAACCAAGTTTTTCTTCCCAATCTAGTTTCCAAGACCCAAAGTCACCATCCTAGGTTTTATTTAATATGGTCACATACCATTTTATCCTTCTCTTTATCTAATTACATTGTACGTGATTTTTTCTTTCTGAAAATTGAAATTACGAAATCGACGACGATGACGACGTGACGACGTCTCTCATCTCCGCCGTCATCATCTCTGGCATTGCCCATCTCCGCCGTCATCTTCTCAACCGTCATCATCTACATCTGTCTACCTTAGCTTCAGTCGCTGCGCCTTTGTCTCAGTTATACTTTTGATTTCATTGTATTAAAGGTATTTCGTATCAATGTTACTTTTTCAATTCTCAATTTGATGAAACAATTGTGCAATGATCTATTTTGGTGGATTATTGTGATTTGGGTTTCAATAAGAGTGATTATGATGTTTTGCTTTGTTCTGAATTACTTTCATTAGACAGACATATAGTAAAGCAATAGAAACATTTGCTCAGACTCACTTTGGTTGTAAAATAAGCAGATTATGTCAGGAACAACAATCTAAGATACATAAAAAGTGATCACCGTTGAGTTTTGATCTGTATGTGTCTGGTTGTAGATGGGTCAATTGGTCTAATCATATTTGCTTGGCCACTTGTTCCATAATTACTAAAGTCTTGAGTTGTCTCTTTTCTTCCATGGAGAATATGGCTGTTAAGTTTTAGCTTGTGATGATTTGTTTGTTGTAGTCCAGTTAGCAAAACCTTAATATGTGATACGATGACATTAGAAAACTTTGTTATCTAATTGTTTGAAGCTTTTCATTTGATATGGGATGATGCTGTTAGCTTGTGTTGAAGGGAAAGTTAATCCAAACGTCTTTTTTGGCATTTTCTTATGTATTAGGCCTTCTTTCACTCTTCACATATGTACCATGAGGTGAAAACGTTTTTTCTCACCATCTCTTTGACGTTTTATTGTCTGACATAGTACATTATTGTTATGTTCTTTGATTGAATTTATTTCAATAATTAAGCAATGACAAATATAATCGTCAGACTCATAACTTATTTTATAGTATGATCGGAACATCTCAGAGAGTCAAGACCATGAGCCTTGCATATAACTATTTTTTAACTCAATGTCTATATTATTCTTTCACCAATCTTCTGATATAAGTTTTTATTTATTATAATTTTCCATAATATTAAACATAGGCTTTTTAGCCATATGTCTGAGCGTGAGTTCATGTGTGGGTTTTGTATGATTTTCTTCTTTCTTAAATTGTTTATGATAGTTTTACTAAATATGTACTAATCATTCTAAAACAACTTGGATTTTACAGGTTCTTCCTAATAATGATGCTTTGCAGTTAAATACTGGTACTATATCACAAACACATGGAATGGTATGATGTGTACCAATATAGTAAGCCGAATTAGTTTTTTTTATTTTATTTTTAATAGCGTTCAGAGCTTCTTGATGTGATTTTTGTATGAATTTCTACTAACCCAGACTATTTATGACAGCTTTCCTAATTATGTACTAAACCATTCAAAACAATTCAAAATTTGCATGTTCTTCCTGGTTTATCTAGCTGTAACAAGTCATTGTCTGATACATGTGCTTCTTCACTTTTCTTTAATGCTATTCTGATTTTTTTCTCCTGTTTATATAGGGATTCTATCAAAAAACATAGTATATGGTCATCATGTGCATGGAAAACAACATATAAATCATTTCCACACATCTTTTTGTGTGTTTTGTATGATTTTTTTTTAGAATATTCATGATACATTTCCTAAATATATACTTATCCTTTCAAAATAACCCAAATTTTGTAGGTTCTTGGTGTTTATGTAACCCCCTTGAATACTATTCCAGATTTTCTCCTTTCCACAGTGGACTTTCACCAATCACGAGAGGAGCTGGTCATAAGATAAATAGCTATTTTAAAAGTAAGGAAGAGTTAATGATGATGATGAAAAACATGCGTATTTGAGTTGAAGTTTGAATACAAGACTATGTATTCAAATAAGTCAAGAGTTATATTGGCTTATGTTTGTGACAATTGCTCGTGGATAATGTGTGCCACCAAACATAGACTTTTATTCTATATTTTAATTGTTTTTAAGAATTCTTCATTTAAATACTATAGTCACGTTTTATTCTCTGATTTTTAAAGATTTATTGATGATTGCATGTTTATTAGAACAATCTCTGGTGTGACAATTATACACAAATCTTTTATTTAGTACAATACTTGTCTAAGTATGGAAGGACTTCTTAGATACGCCTGAACACACTCAAATTTTGTTTAGGAAACTCATCCAAAATATGTCACATGTTTCTTAGATAAGATATATCAACCTTTGTTCACAAATATGTTCATGTTTCTGTACCAAACGAAGATTCACCAGTAGCCTAGCGGAGTAAAATACTATTCTTTACTATATTTGAGACATACATGCACCTGCATCTGATTCCCCTAAGAATCATACTGTCTTTTTTTTTGTTTAAATTAAATAGAAATATGTTGGTTATATGTTTCATCTCCTCTGCCAAACAAATATAACAGGGCAATTCTCCTAAATAACTCTATTTAAGTTTTTGTCCTAAAACTAGCCTCTCAAGATGAATGTCACAAATATAACCTTCATTAATAGATCAAAAGACATAAATCCCTTCTTCTAATAAACATTGATTTAAAAAAAATTGACGCTTTTCTTTCTTTCCCTTCTTCCCCGACATTGACGCCATCGTATAAATGTGAAGCCTTTTACTTCATCCGCCATATTAACAAAACCCAAATTCTTCTCTCCGCGAAAGACTCTTCTTCTTCTCCATTTCTCAATCTAAAATAGATCTCTTTAATTCAGTCATTGATACAGTTTCTTAAGGTTTCCCTCGAGCGTTGTCATTTCTCCGGTTCGTATACCTCTCTATTCTCTCTCTTCCTTCTTCCTCTTATATTCGTGCGTTTGCTTGATTACTTTATATTACTGGTGCATATGTGACTTTGATTATTTGCCGGGAATTTCTCGGTCTTTTGATTTGGGTCTTTTTCCTTAGATTTTAATTGAATTGCTACTGATTTTTTTATTTCATAGACGATGACTTTGAATCTCTATGTTTTCAGATCTTTTCTTTATTGTTTATATGTTACATCTTTGATTAAGTTTGTTGCTTTATTGATTTTACCCCAAAATACATCCTGGTTAGTTATTTTTAATTGTTTTTATGAGTGTGTGAAATTGATTCTTATCGTAAATAGTTAGTGTCAATTCTTCTGTTTTGGTTTTGGTTTTGGTTTTCAGGAAGAATTTGTAATAATTTTGGAAAGGTTCCAGAAAATCCGAGACTAACATATACAATCTTTTGTTTGGTTACTCAGGATAGGAAAATAATAGGGGACTCTTTGCCTCCGATGTTACCACATCCTAAGCTGAAATTTGCTATTGGTTCTGAGCCGAGGGAAATAGTGACAGTAAACCAATCTACGAGTGGTGCTTCTTATGTTGATAATGTAAAGAGGATTTTGAAGGCGGAAGAGTTTATGAGAATCCGAGAAAGCTTTTTGAGGCTTGTTATAAAGATGTGAGAGGCAAATGCATCTATCAAGGAAGATGGTACATATGTTACTCACTCAAAGCCTTTTGATAGTGAAGGAGAATGAAGTTTGGTTTCACTTTGGATTACAACCACTGGGGTTCTCAATCAGAAAATTCCACATGATGACTAGGCTAAAGTGCAGTGGAAAAATAGAAGAAGCACAAGAAGAAACAGAAGATCAAGAAGACAAAAAAAATCAAAAAGAATATAACTGGGATTTAATGTTTAGAGTTTATGGTTTAGGGAAGCTTTAATACATATTTATGACAATCTTCCTGATTATTTTTGTTCATACAGGCTGACAGAGAAAGTCAAGAGACTGAGACTGGGATTCAATCCCTGGAAGAGTCACAGACTGGGACTCGAGTCCTTTCTCCTAATTTGACGCAAGAGGTATATGCTCAATCATTAGTTTAAATTTTTTTGTGTGTATGTAATTTTAGAAACTTTAATACATATTTATGACATCATTCCTGATTATTTTTGTTCATGCAAACTGACATAGAAATGCAAGAGACTGAGAGTGAGATTCAATCCATGCAAGAGACACAAACTGGGACTCGAGTCCTTTCTTCTAGTTTGACAAAATAGGTATATGATCAATCATTGGTTTAAAACTTCTTGTGTGTACGTAATTTTGGAAGCTTTAACACATATTTATGACAGTCTTCCTGATTATTTTTGTTCATGCATGCTGACATAGAAATGCAAAAGACTGAGACTAGGATTCAATCCATCCAAGAGACACATACTATGATTCATTACCTTTCTCCTAATTTGACACAAGAGGTATATGTTCAATCGTTGTTTAAAATTTATTGTGTGTACGTAATTAAGGAAGCTTTAGTGCATATTCAGTATAACATCCCTAATTATTTTTTGTACATGCATGCTGACATAGAAATGCAAGAGACAAAGACTGTGACTCAATACATTTATCTTAATTTAACGCAAGAGGTATATACTCAATCCTTGTTTATAATTTCTCATGGTTAAGTAATTTAGGAAGCTTTAATGCATATTCAGGATAACTTTCCTGATTATATTTTTTGTTCATGCAGGCTTACACAGAGACCCAGAACGTGACTGAATCCCTTTCTACTAGTTTGACACAACAAGTATATGCTTAATCCTTTTTTAAAATTTCTCGTGTTTAAGTAATTTAGGAAGCTTTAATGCATATTCATGATAGCATTTCTGATTTTTTTTTGGTACATGTAGGCTGACACAGAGACGAAGATTGTGACTCACTCCTTTTCTCCTAGTTTGACACAACAAGTATTTGCTCAATCCTTGTTTAATATTTCTTGTGTTTAACCAATTTTGGTGAGCTTTAATAAATATTAATGATATCATTATTAATTAATTTGTTATATTTGCAGATGAACACATACAGATCCGATGAGACACCTTCCAAATATTGTGAACAAATTCAAGATCTTTGACTCTCGAATGTCTTTGTTAGAAGAAGAGAACATGGAGCTTAGAGCTCGAATTTCAAAATTATAGGGAGGTAATCAGACACTTTTTTCTAGACGTGTTAAAACAACACAACTACATTCAAACACTGAAAAGGTAAACTCAAACATGTTTTACTCATTCTTCTTCTACTAAAGTTAAGAATCTTTAGTACTTCTTTAGGATAGCCTTCCTGATTATGTTTTTGTTCTTGCAGAATCACGTTGAAACCAATCAAAGCCAAACAAATGAAAGTCTTGAAGAGAGGAAAAACGTATTTTCTCAAATCTACTCTTCTTGTATTTTACTAAAGTTAGGAATCTTTAGTACTTATTTAGGATGGCCTTCCTGACTTTTTTTTGTTCTTGCAGAATCACGTTGAAGCCAATCAAAGCCAAGTAGATGAAAGTCTTGAAGAGAGGGAAAATGTATTTGCTTGAATTTAGTTCAACTCTTCTTGTGTTTTAATAAAGTTAGGAATCTTAAGTACATATTTAGGATGACCTTCCTGACTTTTTATTTTATTTTTGCAGAATCAAGTTGAAGCCAATCAAAGCCAAGCTGATGAAAGTCTTGAAGAGCGGGAAAGTGTATTTGCTCAAATCTAGTTCAACTCTTCTTGTGTTTTACTAAAGTTAGGAATCTTTAGTACTTATTTAGGATGGCCTTCCTGACTTTATTTTGTTCTTGTAGAATCACGTTGAAGCCAATCAAAGTCAAGCAGATGAAAGTCTTGAAGAGAAGGAAAATGTATTTGCTCAAATCTAGTTCAACTTTTCTTGTGTTTCATATTCATGATATTCTCCTAACTCAATAAACGATGCAGTCCTCTTATTATCCATAATGAATTGCCACTGGAAAGTTTCATTTGAGTTCCATTCTCTACAAACACAAAAAACCTCAACCATATTTCGAAAACCTACTAAAAAGTTTTAAAGCAACACCTGTTCAAAATATATATATCCTAAATTTGAAAGTAAACATGGTTTACTAAACCAAAACTGACTACTCGTAGTATATTGCGTATTTATGATAGATTCTAACATATTTAGGAAGACCTTCCAAACAAAGAACACAACACTGATCTACAAAGTACAAACAAACATATGTAATTCGATACAAACAACGACTATGAGCAACTTATCTGGGTACAAAGTTCACTAAGTAGAATTCATTTGGTACAAGTAGATAATATTGATCTACAAATAGATGTAATTACCTACAAACGAACGTATAGCATTGGAACAAAGAAGCATTGTTCCTTATACATTTCCTAATAACATAATCACTCTAAAACGGAAACAAAAATCACAAAACCGATTCAAGTTAGTTTATCTTCGTTATACTAATTGGAAAACAACCTAATCAATTATTGAAGAACTTCCAAAACATTTGATATGCGATTCTAAAAATAATAATGACAATACCTTGACGACAATAGTGACGATAGCTTGACGACAACGAGAATAAGATACAACGAAATAAAGAGATATCTTCGACAACAACGAGAATAAGATACAATGAAATAAAGAGATATCTTCGACGACAAAGATCATCGACAGAACAAATAGAGATTTTTGCGAAGTAGAGTAAATGATGATGACGAAAGATCGATGAAACAAAGTCACACCGGAAGTGATGACGGAGTGACGACGGCGGAGACGATGGAGTGACGACGGCATAAGTTTTCGTCGTCGATAAGAAAAAAATTGAAATTTTTGTTTTTAATTATAATGAGAATATAATTCAGATAATTATGGTATAGGGTAAAATAGTACTTAGTTATGGTAAATAAAATCTATTTTGTGATTTTGGACTTTGCGGGCTAGATTGGGAAGAAAAACTTGATATAGGGTTATATGAGACCATTTCTCAATATAACACCTTGTCTCATGGGTTGCGCACTATAATACCATGTCCAAGTGCTCCCATGTTTGATTCTCGTGTCTTGCAAATATTTTTAATATTTTTTTCTCAAAATTACACTTAGCAGTAGATCAAATCCTTAATTTTTAATCTCATTTCCTATTTTATTGTTAAGAAAACACTAATTTATTGTTTTGGAAACTCATCCTAATATGTCAATGTTATCATACTTCACATATATTAACATTTTTCTAACATATAAATTTGTGTTTGATATCCATTAATGATCCAACAGTAGCTTAGCTAAACCACAACTCTTACTATACTCAAATATCATATGCAACCGTGTTCAATTACCCTTGGAATCAAAACATATTTTTTTAATTAAATTGGAATTAAATGGTTATATATAACATACTTTTCTAATATAATCAGAAACCTGAAAATGTTCAATACATAAATGCAACAAATGTCTTGATCATTCCTTACAATCTTCTTATACACATCCAAGTCAACACTCATAGCAAAAGAGTTCAAAAACATAGTGGAACTCTCCAACACCCTTTAACCCAATGATCATGTGGAACTCTCTAAAATAGAATCTCAATGGTTGCATTCTAAAGTGAAATCATACTTCAATTTTCCTTCGCTGTCACAATGTTTCTAGCAAGAAAGACATGTATAATATTTCTTGATAATGGGAATGAATCTCCCATTCTATTTCTATCATGCGTAACCAAGAAAAATAATACTTTTTGTTATTATCAGATCTTCTAGAAGTTTTTTTTAAGTTTTACAAACTCTTCCTAAATTCCTGAATTTTCCAAAGTCTTTCAAATTATATGTTTTTAAATTCAAAGGTTTTATCAACTTTTTTTTTGAATTTTTTTTTTGAATTCGAAAATGCTTGTTTAAACTATTTAAATTTTTTTATTTAAAACTTTAAATATTTATTTATTAACATTTAAAATCCACCCCTTAAATCTAGATTAATTAACTTTAGGGGTATAAATGTATATTTACTCTTTAATGTAACTTTTGTTGGTCATTTTCTTCTTCGGAGACTTTTTTGGTAAAAAGAAATTAAAATGAGTTTTCCTAGGGAATGTTTTTTAAAAACATTCAAAATATTTTTTTACATAGAGTTTTTTAAATAATAATTTTTGAAATAAAAATTTCCAGAAAAAAGTTTTTTTTAATAAGTTATTTTCAAAAAAATTATTTAATTAATTATATCATGTTAAACAAGTTAATACGATCCTCGTTAATTTTTAAGTAAGCCCATTTAATAATGAGTCTTAATAAAAGTACCCATTTAAACCTCGCTAAACTAAACAGATCTAAGTGGGCATTTATTTATATTCAAAACCCATTTACAACCTGGTAAAAACTCATATTAACATCCACAATTCCACAGTTTTGAATGTTAGTTATGTATTGAACCTTGAATACTCAAAGTATGATCTAGTTGAAAGCAAACTGAAAAACGGTCTATAACAAGAAAAAACATGATTCAGTACAAAAATAGCATAAGGTATCTCCATTTGCAATTGGAAACAAAACACTTTTGGCTTCAACATTAACCAGATAGTTGACGCAAAGATTAAGTTTCTAGGTTTAAAGTGGTTGGCCACTTATCCACCTCTCGAACAAGATTGAGCTCTCCACTGGTTTATAGTCTAGCGTGTGCCCACCTCCCTATATAAACCAAACCCATTAACCAAACAAGGTATTTTATATAGCATATAGAAGATTTGTAAATGATGATTTATGATCAAAAAGTTACTTTCACAGTGGCATATGTCATCTTATTTGCATAAGTCTGGGTGTATCTGCAAATAAAAGGTTGACAAGCTTAATACATATGAACTAAGGGGGTGATTTTTAAGAGTTTTGATGATTGTGGGTGAATATGAGAATTAGGTGTGATTTTTGTTAAGCAAATCTATAATCTCATCTAAAACTATGAGATTTGAATTTTTATAACAAAAAAATCTTCTAAGATACTCGACAAATACTTAAAGCACTCTAAAATCTCCAATTTAATTTTTGTTCAATAACAGTAAATTTTGTTCAATAACAGTAGATTTCAGAATATAGAACATTTGTAAATGATGATTTATGATCAAAAAGCTACTTTCATAGTGGCATATGTCATCTTATTTGCATAAGTCTGGGTCTATCGCAAATAAAAAGGTTGACAAGCTTAATACATATGAACTAAGGGGGGTGATTTTCTTATGAGTTTTGATGATTGTGGGTGAATCTGAGAATTAGGTGGGATTTTTGTTAAACGATTCTATAATCTCATCTAAAACTATGAGATTTAAATTTTTATTTTTATAACTAAAAAACTTATCTCAAACACTCTAGAAATACTTAAAGCATTCTAAAATCTCCAATTTAAATTTTGTTCAATAACAATAGATTTCAGAGTATTTTATGAAATGACAAGTTCAATAATATTAGATTTTAAAGTGTTTTTTTATAAATCCATGTTTAAATAACAGTGAATTGTTATTTTTAATATAAATCACCTCAAACTACTTAAATACAGCCCCTAAAAAGAAATCAAGAAAAAAATGAAAAAGTGATTGGTGTATATGTACCCAGCGACTTTATCTTGCACGATCCATGGCCTCCATTTCTCAATAATTGAAAAGTTTAGAGACCTTATCCACTCTTGAGTTCCAATGAAAGGGATTGTCATATCGTGATCACCACTTTTCACCATAAAAATCAATGCCATAAAAATTACAAACCAATTAATTGATGAAGCAAACATGTGAACAAGTTGTTAAATATTTGTGTACCTGAGGACGAGAGATCGATAGCCTTTGATGCTGTTATTCATATGGTATGGTATGCTGCTTTTAATGTCTTGAATGTTATGCACCTTCGCACTGTCACAATGCTCCCATTTTCCTTTAGTCCCCTGCAATCATAGAGTTTGATCATAAGATTAAAACAATGATCAATGATACTAAATAAGTTATCATATATATTACCTTTGTCACTTTAAGTGCTCTACGTACGCTCTCGTTATTAGCCCAATATTCAGACAGAGAGTACCTATACGTCTACACAAAAACAATCTTGTTCAATACTCTTCTCTAGTGGTTTGTTAAGTGGCTAGCCATTTGATCCAAAGATACCAAGAAGCTTACATAGCAATCAGGAGATGTTCTGTCACAGTTTGATTCTAGAACATATTCTTGATATACTTTAGAGACCGACTGTAAATGAACAACAAAAAATATAAGTTAGTGATTTATCATTGGATCGCCATTTTGTTCAAGTAACTAAAATTCCAGAATTTGTGTGTATACCTTTTTGTAGTCTTTAATGAGTTCCAAGCATTCTGTGTTAAGAGGATCCACATGAAAATAGTCTCCTCCACAGCTTCTTTGCATCGCCTACAAATGTAAGAGTTTGTAGTGCTGCTTCAATTACTTCATTGTGGTTACAAGAGACGAACGAATCCTCAATGTTGTAATTGGTACCTCAAAGAGTTCATCAGAGATGAGTGCCATTCCATGAGCAAATGGAACGCGAGTGTTATTCTCAAAATCAAAGTTTGTTAACGGGTTTCCGAGTATATAGCCCTGTCGTTGGAGAGAGAGAGAGAGAGAGAGAGAGAGAGAGAGAGAGAGAACAAAACTTCAGTATCCGTATACTTGATAAGGTATACTGAATTAGAAGTAAGAAGCAAGCAAACTCTAATGAACCTGGAGATTTATTTGCGGTTTGCAACATATATAGTTTCCTGCGATTAATTGGTAAAATAACTGAATCAAGAAAAGAGCTTGCATAAGGATTTTGAAGTGATACAAAAACAAATTTACCATTTGAAATTTCTTGAACGATGGCTGGAACCACCTTACCGGAATAAGAATTTCCGGCTACATAAAAGGGATTGGAGAAATATTCAGGATGCTTGTCTAGCCACTCTACAACAATCACCAAAAGTATATACATAGAGATTAGATGCTTCAACAGACAGTTTGAACTTTCCCTTTACCTTACGTAGAAACTCATTGACCCGCTTAGCTGCTCCTGTGTCACTTGGTCTATCAGCCAATGGATTTCTCGAGTAGGAAAAGCCAGTTCCAACAGGCTGGTCTAAATAGATTATATTTGCAACCTGAAAGACGCAATCATTCTAAACTTCAACATCACGAAGTTCCCATTCTGAATAGTGTTCTTACATCATATAACTAGGCTTGGGAGTTTAAGTTATTACCCGCGGATCCCACCCCGTTTGATCCCTCGCAGGACAGGTGTAGGTCGACCGATTTAAAAATTTTGATTAGCGGGTGCGGCTTGAGATTATTTTAAGCAGAATGGGTGTGGGTCAGCCAAATTTGAGTCGCGTGTACCAGCCAACCCGCTATATTTTTTGAAAGAATTAAAATATATTTTTGTAAAAATATATTAAATATTTATATAATTTAATTATAAATATATTATATATGTTTCACTAAAAAAGTAATTATTTTTAATATAATTAATATTTCCTGCGGGTCTGGTGGATTACCCGTGGATCCGACGGGTTACCCGCGGGTTTTGGGAGAGTGGGTATAAGATTTTTTATTTGCGGATTATGCAGATCGGATTTTTGAATTAAAAATTGATTCGATTTGCGACGGGGCGGGGCATGTTGACCCGCAAACCCAACACACATATAACTTATGATAAACTAATGAAACCCAACAAGATACATTGTACACTGAATTTGCTACCTTAGTCCATGAATGTGTTGTAGAGACCAAAGAAGAGATACTTCCATTGTAGGCCTCGACCTTGAAAGCAAGAGGACCTGAATTTTTTTTTCAATTCAATCAAGTCGTTGAAAACACTGCAGAGACAAATAAGAATGAGTTAAATGGAGATTTACATACCATTCTCATAAACAAGGCCAGTGAGAGAAGAGCATCCAGGTCCTCCACTTAACCATACAAGAAGAGAGTCTTCTTGAGGGTTCCTCTCAGATTTAATGAAGTAATAGAACATTTGTTCTTCCTCTGCATCACCAACACCAATGTACCTGAAAATGAATTTAACTACAAATCTCAGAACAAACTTTCCTTATAAATGCTAACTAAATCTGGAGAATAATAAGATGAATGGAAACCCGGTTTCAAGCTCAAAAGGCAGAGGGCCGTCAAAGCCAGGAAGATATTTGATGATAGAGCTTGCATCAGTAAACTGAATAATCAACAATAGAAGAAGTTGTGGCAACAGCAACTTGAGTACCCAAGAATCCATTTTTGTTTTCAGTGTTATGACAAAACACATTTTATACTTAAAAACAATATCACGAGCATTAATAACAAACGCATTTTAGTGTGAGAAAGTTCTCTCTAGGAAACCCAAGGGGCTTGAGCTGTGTAACACTGGGTTGGGTAGGTGTCCAATGTTTTTAATTAAAGGTCCACAATTAAATTTTACTTTATTTCCTTATCTTTCTCTAAGGACACCCTCTCCTAGTCCTAGGTGTTCCTTACCCACTTGTTCTTGAGCTTTGAAGAGAGTTGTTGGGTATTGATTACGAATCAGAGTTAGCTGAGATTTTAAAAGCTTTATAGTATACCGGTTGGAGGTTGCACGGGTACGTCAATCAGTAGCCGTCTCACGTCCCGGTGACATTCCGAACAATAAAGGGACGGCAAGAAGTTTGGGAAACAAGAAGCACATGAAGGATGAAGAAGAACATCAGACTAGAAAGATGAAGTACATGACATCATCATGTCAAGTGCTTTATTTTTGAGTTTTTGACATATATCATAACTCGAGAATTTTCAAGTTTACCGCATTATTACTACTATTATTCATAAAAAAAACATTTTAACAAATATCTTCTTTATTAAAAAGTAAAAAAAAAATTAATTAAAATCCAAACTCTACATTCCAAAACGCTATTTCATCATTCAACTCAAACCCTAAGTGTAAGATTAATTGACCCTAGAATTATAAGTATATTTTTTCTTCTTAAAAAATGAGGATAAAAATAATTAAAATAAATATAAAAAATAATAATAAAAATGTGATATTTTATACAATTTTCCTAATTTTAATTATCTAGCAATAGATTATTTGTCCTTTATCAACTCACCGAATAATTTTCTGGTACATGTCGGCATAATCATGTTAAAAATAATAATTATTATATAGATTATTAATTAAATATTACTATTATTTTGTATAAATAAAAGTATTATTTTGTATAAGAACATAATATACATAAAAATTATCTTTTAAATCAATAATAAATTCATTATATAACTAATATGTTATAAATAATTTTATAACAAATAAATAAAATTAATTATTTATTAAAGAGAGGCAAGTAAATCTATGTTAAACTTTTCTTTAAATAGTGAGAGCCGATATAATGAAAGGTAGCTAGTAAATATATATATATATATATATATATTTTAGTAGTAAGCAAGTAAATCTATGTTACACTTTTCATTTTTCTTTTGAATAATGAGAGCCGATAATCATAATCTCAGTAGCCGTATAATCATAAATCAGGATTAGTTGATCTCATAATTCGGATGTTTCCGTGATGTCCAAAATTTTTACTGGAAAAACTGCATAAAGGACATCATCATGTCACGTCCAGAAAGAAGAAGCACATGAAGGATGAAGAAGCACATGAAGGATGAAGAAGCACATGAAGGATGAAGAAGCACGATGAGTTACGTGACATCATCATGTCAAGTGGCTTTATTTTTGAAGAAGATTTTGAAAAAGAAGAGTGAAAAAGATTTTGTTCACTCTAACTTTTAATATGAAAGGTCAGGGACGAAAATCACATTGCAAATAATAGTATAAATTGATAAAATTTGAAGATCATATTAAAATTTTAATTTATTGATTAAATTCACAAATTCAAAATGAGCAAAATAGAGTCTTCAATTCAAAGCAATAAAAAGAGAGTAAGAAAAATGTTTGAAACTAAAAACTGTTTTTGAAACTTAAGATTTTTTTTTAAAATATTTAACTTATGATTTATATATATATATATACATATGTATTTTATTGAATATCCACACCGTACCCGTATCTTAAGTTTTTGGTTTTGCCGCTTTCTATCACCATTCCCGTCCCAATATCCATATCAGTGCAGCTTGCCATGGAGGGCTCTTATGGCTCTATCAGTTAAAGAAGAAGACATTCCGTTTACGATGCCGGGTCTATCGGGTTTCAGCTTAGCAGAAGACAATGCTCTGAGTTTAATGGGCCGTGCTTTGAATCCAGAATGCCAAAAATGCTAGGTTTTAATCCTTGGCATGCCACGGAAGTGGCAAAAAGAAGGAAGAGTGAGGGGAGTAGCCGAGTAGCGCTTTCCCAAGAAAATTTCTAGTTCATCATTAAAACTGAACATGATCTTCTGGGTGTGTTGAAGAAGGGTGTTCAGACCTACAATGAATGGGTGATGGTCTTAGAGAGGTGGGTGGAGAACCCTCTAGATGATTATTTACAATATATACCGCTTTGGGTGTAGATTAGCAAGATCCCAGTGTATTACTACACAATCGAAGCACTCGCAGCGCTGGGAGACCTGAAGAAAAGTGGTTGCTTTCGACCCTACTAATCTTAAAAGTGGTTGCTTTCGACCCTACTAAACTTATAACTTAGGACTTTGTTCGAGTTCAAGTGCTGTTCAGTTTAGCCAATCCGATGAGAATGTCTAAAGTTATAAACCTCTCGGAACTAAAGCTAATGAAAACCGGTTGTATCGAAATGAGATGGATCAATTCGGTTCTGTTTCGGGCCGATTATCCGTTCGGTACACTAACTTCTATACTGTTGAACACGATGGTAGCGAACAAGTTGTTCATGAAACATAAATCAGAAGCAGCAGCAGATTTTGACAACCGGTCTTGATCTGATACTCAAGAAACTGGTGGAAGTTGTGAAAGTTGAAATGAATTTGAATCCCTACGGAGGAAGAGTGGGTGGGAATCACGAGTTCAAGGACACCATTCCCACACAGAGCATGTAACTTGTTCAACATTGAGTATCTTATAGACTAGTCGGAAGCTGGAGAGGACGTGGAGAAAGATACTTGTCAGTTGTCACGTCAGTGGCGGAGCCACATTCAATTAGATTGGGGCCATCAAACTCAACAAAATCTTTTAAATTGGTGTAAGCTACTAAAGTCTATTCTATATCATCATTCTAAAATATTTTTTACCCCGTACATTTGCTTAAACCCACTAAAAATATAGATACCAATATTATATTTAAGCCCACTTAGTAATATATTTGATATCATTTTTAGTTTTATATTAGTTAGAGACCCGCGCCTAGCCTAGGGTAAATTAAGATAACAATATATCTACGCCTCTCTCACCCCAACGGACGTATGCTCTCTCTGATGTTTTCCTTCCCTCACCTGGAAATTATATGTCCTAGACGAGCTCAATAATCAGAATATCAACTAGTTTACTTGTTAAACTCAGTCATAAGGGCCTTGCTTGTTTCTCTGCAAGATATTGGTGTGAAGGTAAGTGTATTGTTTTGTATGCTAGCTGTTCTCTAGTCTCACTCTCTCCAGTACACAGCATTGCGAAGTCTTGAGGACTGGATTTTTGATGTTGATACATTTGTAGCGAAATGGTTTGTAGCTACAACTTTGCTCAATAATTACAGCTCAGATGCATTCCGGCTTGCCTCCCTAACACTACAAGAAAACAGTTTATTAACTACAAAATTTATCGAGGAAAACTGGGTCTCGTAAAATTACGTAGAGGAAATTACGAGGAATCATAGTTTCCTCGTAGATTTGTCGTGAATAAACAAGAATCACGTTTCCTCGTAAAACTGTCATAATGTAGCGAGGAAATTACGTGGCAGGCTGCTTTTTGTCGTAAAGTAGTCGCTACGTTTACGTGTAATTTTACGAGGAAACAGTTTAGCGAAGAAATGACGAGGCCAACCACTTTTTAGTTGTAAACATTTTTTTGAAGGTTGTACACCTACCAATTTTCCTCATAAATTCGTGGTAAAATATCACCTACCAATTCAAAAATTTCCTATAAATATGTTGTTTGAGTTTCAAATGAAACACGCCCAAAAAATATGAAAACTGAAAAGAGAAAAAATATGAAAACGTGAAAAAAAAATTGTCTGGAGATGGAAATATTTTTGAGTTGCGGAGGTGGATGTATACATAGCGATTGTAATGGGAGAGTGATGAAAGAATATCTCGAAGGGTTGGAGACATTATGCATCAAGCGAATTCTACACCGCTCGCGCATGAAAGCGGTAAGATGTTATGTCCTTGTCGGAAATTTAACAATTCAAAATTAGGTCCTCGTTAAAATGTTTGGAATCATTTAGTAAATAGAGGTTTCACGCCACATTACTATATTTGGTTTCAACATGGAGAAGGTTATAGTAATTGTGGGAATGAAACTAGCAGTAGTAATAGCAATTTTCAGGTTGAACCCGAGGTTGATCATTTGCATAATGAGAATAGTTACCATCAGGAGGAACAAATGATAAATTATGATAGGGTTCATGATATGGTAGGTGATGCATTTGTAGCTCATGATGATGAAGCTGAAGAACCTAACATAGATGCAGAAAAGTTTTATGAAATGTTAGATGTTGCGAATCAACCAATTTACAATGGTTGTAGAGAAAGTCTCTCTAAATTGTCGTTGGCTGCTAGAATGATGAATATTAAAACCGATTATTATCTACCTGAAAATTGCATGGATGCATGGGCATACTTGTTTAAAGAGTATTTGCCGGAAGAAAATGTGTCTTCTGATTCTTATTATGAGATTCATAAATTGGTTTGTAGTCTTGGGTTGCCGTCGGAGATGATAGACGTTTGCATTGACAATTGCATGATTTACTGGGGAGATGATGAGAAGTTAAAAGAATGTCGATTCTGCAAGAAGTCACGATTCAAACCACAAGAACGAGGGCATAATAGGGTACTGTACCAAAGGATGTGGTACCTACCAATTACAGACATATTGAAAAAATTGTACCAATCTGAGGAGACTTTCGGAGGGATGAGATGGCATATCGAGCATAATCAGACGGAGGGTGAGATGACTCATCCATCAGATGCAAGAGCTTGGAAACATTTTAACAATGTACATCCAGATTTCGCTAGCAATAGCCGGAATGTGTATCTTGGATTATGCACAGATGGATTTAGTCCATTTGGAATGTCAGGCAGACAATATTCATTGTGGCCAGTCTTTCTTACGCCATACAACCTGCCACCGGAGATGTGCATGCGACGGGAGCTTCTATTCATGACCATATTAATACCTCGCCCGAAGCATCCAAAAAGATCTCTCGATCTTTTTCTACAACCACTGATAAAAGAGTTGAAAGTTTTGTGGTCAACATGGGTGAGGACATATGATTGTTTAGCAAAAATAAATTTTACAAGGCGAGCGATGCTTCTGTGGACCATAAGTGACTTTCCTACATATGGGATGTTGTCTGGATGGACTACACATGGGAGATTATCTTGTCCATATTGTAATGGAATCACAAATGCGTTTCAGTTGAAGAATGGTAGGAAGACAAGTTGGTTTGATTGTCACCATCGATTTCTTCACATTCACCATCCGTATAGAAGAAACAAGACATTGTTCAGACACAAAAGAGTTGTGAGAGACACTCCTCCTCCATATTTAACTGAGGAACAAATCGAAGCACAAATCGATTACTACGGTGCTCTAGAAACCGTTCCTCGTGGTGGTAATTAGCATGTTCCCAGTAATATGCATGGTTATTACGGAGTTCAGCACAACTAGCACAAAAAGAGTATATTTTGAGAATTTTCATATTGGAAGGATCTTCTTTTGCGTCACAACCTCGATGTGATGCATATAGAGAAGAATTTTTTTTGAGAACATCCACAGCACAATATTGAATGTCCCAGGAAAGACGAAAGACAACATAAAATCGAGGTTGGACTTACCTGATATTTTCTCGAGAAGTGAGTTACATATAAAAAGCAATGGACAAGTTCCAGTTTCGATATACAGATTGTCATCAGAACAAAAGTCGGTGATGTTCAACTGTGTGGCATCAGAAGTGAAGTTCCCTGATAAGTATGTTTCAAATATTTCTAGATGTGTTGAAAAGGGTCAAAAGTTCTCAGGGATGAAGAGTCATGATTGTCATGTCTTTAAACAACGACTACTTCGCTTTGCATTTGCGGAGCTACTGCCAACAAAAATACATGAAGCACTTGCATGTAATATATATATAAATATATATATATTATATACACATTTTGACTACTAATGTCTTTAAATTTTGAAATATGCAAGGAAATAGAGCATTTTTCAGGGATCTGAGCACACGCACTCTTAAAGAGGATGTCGTTCAACAACTTCATGAGAACATTCCCATCTTACTATGGAACTTGGAGAAAATATTTCCGCCAACATTTTTTTACGTCATGGAGTATCTAGTTGTCCACCTCCCGTATGAGGTATTTCTTCGAGGACATGTACATTACAGATGGATGTATTAGTATGAGCGGGCCATGAAAAATTTGAAAGGAAAAGAAAAAAACCTCGCAAGAGTTGAAGGTTCTATAGTTGCCGGAAGTTTGACGGAAGAAACATCATACTTCACATCATACTACTTTGCACCGAAAGTACTTACCCAAAAACTAGCTCCAAGAAGGTATGACGATGGTGGTGTTGGCCGACATATATGGAAAAATATATGTTCCAGATATCTTTTGTCAAATTGGATGATTTGGTGGGAAATTGAAACAGGTTTGGTAGTCGAGTGATGAAGACCTCCACAGTGCACACATTGACATTCTTCTCAATT
Organism: Moricandia arvensis; assembly: GCA_905132765.1. Classification (NCBI taxonomy): domain Eukaryota; kingdom Viridiplantae; phylum Streptophyta; class Magnoliopsida; order Brassicales; family Brassicaceae; genus Moricandia; species Moricandia arvensis. Next base: position 120,603 of record CAJHQP010000313.1, on the reverse strand, counting down.
GCAAGCATGCATTGATTCGCTATTTTGAAAGGTAATTAAACTTATAATTACAAACACACACATAAACACACACACACACACACACATATATATATCTATTGGAATTGATTAAATAACAAAAATTTTCACAGCCAATTTATTACTCAAGTCAAAGAAGCAATCCCATATATATCCACAAGTGAGGTAGACAGAAGAAAAGATCACACTTTATTAAGTGGTTAAGGAAACAAGTATTATAACATTCTCTTAATTTTTCAACGTCGGTAGGATTAATTTCCAAAGTTTTTTTTTATTTTTACAGGTTGATTATGATAATCCAGATTACCCCGCATGGTTTCACGAATTAATTTAAGGTGCAGTTGCAAAGGTCACGACATCACCGATGTATTTCACACGAGGCTATAGTTTTCATACATACGAGTATGGTAGACACCGGGCGACAAGTAATATTGGAATATGTGTGAAAGGCGAAACAAATTTCTATGGAATCTTGCAGAAGATTATCGAAGTTGAATTTCCAGGGTTATTGAAGCTGAAATGTGTCCTCTTCAAGAGTGACTGGTTCGACCCCGTCGTCAACAGAGGTGTTCGGGTTAACAAATTCGGTGTAGTTGATGTCAATGGTGGATGAAGATACAAAAATTAGAGCCTTACATATTAGCTTCGCAAGCAGATCAAGTTTGCTTCGTTCTGTATCCTCGGATGACAACCTTGGGGATAAATTGGTTATCTGTTATCAAAGTTACACCACGTGGACACATAATCGCTGGAGAAGAACCACCTTTACAAGAAGAACACACAATGGAGTCGAGGAACCTGATCAACAAGATGATGACATCCTTCTCATCGATCCGCATAATCGTGAATGCGATGATTTTCTCGACGATATCACAGACGAAGCTGTTGAAGACGAGTTTAATGAAGATGATGATGTTTCTAGTGATGACGAAAATGATGTTTCCGAATGATGATGTATTTTTATTTTGAATTTTAAGACTTAATGAATGTGTGTTAGTTTGTTTGATTATGAAAATTTAAGAAGTTATTGGTTTGACAAAAACAAATTGTGTAGTTAAGTGTTTATGAAGAAGTAGAGATTGAGATTTAGGAAGAAGTAGAGATTGATGTTATAAGTTAAGGAAGTTGGGGTTTGAGGTTTCGGTTTTTAAGGATTCAAAACCATTTCCTCGTAAATTTCTCGTAACCTAAAACGCGGGGCTGGTTATTTCCTCGTAAGGGTTTTCCTCGTAAATTCCTTGTGGGCCGAAAATACGGGCCTGGTTATTTTGTCGTTAATTAGCGAGAAATTTACGATGAAATAAAGCTCGGGAATGGTTCCATTTCCTCGTAAATTCCTCGGGGGCTGAAAAAACGGGCCTTGTTAAATCCTCGTAACCCAAAATACGGGCCTGGGTATTTCCTCGTAAATTTACGAGAACTTTACGAGAAAAAGCGGGTTTAGGTAATTCCTCGTAAATCTATGAGGGCTTTACGAGGAAATATAATCCTCTATATAAAAAGACACAGACTACCTCTCTCATTTGTAGAAACTTCCTCTCTATCTCCTCATAAGGTATTCTCTCTATTTCCTCTCTAGATAGTTAGGTAATTAGTTTAGGTGGTTAGTTTAGGTGGTTAGTTTAGGGAATTTAGATTATTAGGTCGTAACTTAACATGTTTTTAGGTGGTTAGTAATATATTTATGTTTTTAAATGATTAATATTTTGAATTATTTTTTTAGATGGTTAGAGCTAATAAGCTTAAGAACGCGACTCATTACAGAGACATGTTTACCGAGCCTGGTACTCATATAGGCGCATCATCTTCAGCTTTCGGTTCTTTGGGTCCGGATGCTGTTCCCGAGACTCAATCTTCTCAGATATTCTCGATGTTGCCTTCTTTTGCTGCGCCACCACCCGCTCCTCCATTTGCTTCTCAAGATGACATGCCTCCTCCTCCTCCTCATGCGGCTGCGGCTGGTGTTCATCCTGACTTGCAGGTCCCACCGACGGCTCCTTATGCTACCTACACCGTCGAGGACCTTCTTGGTCAGCTAGGCAGAGATGGTTTACCAGTCTTAGAATCCGACCGACCGGAAGGCAATTTCTGGTACGTTTCATGTTTATAAATACTTTTTATTTAAAACAACATTCAAATATTTAATAATTTTAATTTTTTTGTTCAATTGAGGTTTGGGGTTGATAGCTGTGTCGCTCGGAGCGTAACCGAGGTGATCAAAGGTTACTTCCCTGATGCACATCCGAACTGGAAAACGACGCCGAACCACGTTCGAAAGACGTGGTTCAAAATGTTCGTGGTAAATGGTTATTAATTTTTTTAATTATTAGGATTTTTTAAATATTTTTACACTAATTGTTAATCTAATATTTTTTTGATGTACAGCAAAAATGGCGTTGGTTCATAGGAGTAAACGAGGACGTGAAGCGAGGTTTTGTCAAAAAGGCAAAAGACCGATTGTTGGACACAATGTCTATCTGGAAGGATGATTACCTTGTAGACGGTTATGAGCACGGGAAACGCGCTGAGCTCACAACGGAGGTGTGGGATGGCCTCATCCGTTATTGGAACTTGCCATCATTGATCAGAGTCTCCAACTGCTGCTACTCTTCCCATCTGATGAAAGACGAGCATGGCAACACGCCGATGCTTCACTCTTTGAGTCAAACACCACATGCCAGTGTCCATCTAGGAATGGTAAATATTTAGATTAAGTAAATTCTTTATTATATATATTTTAATTTATTAATTATTTTTAAAATTATTTAAAAGGCCAAAGAGACATGAGTTCTACCATCTATTAAAGAACTTTACCAGAGGACCCACAAGAACAAGGCTGAGCAATTTGTAGATCCTAGGTCCGAGCAAATCAATGACGTTGTTGCTCGGGTTGAAGAGCGTCAAACCCAGATGACCCAGCATTACCCCGAGCATGTATACTTTTTTAATTATTATTATTCGTTTAATATCTAACTTTTTATTATTGGCTAACATTAATTTTTATTTTTTTCAAGGTCGTTCCTAAGAAAAAAGGACGTAGATTGAGGATTGGTTTCGTTAATGATGTCCCAAGAGCGACATCGTCTTATGCTCAGCGACAGGAAGATGCAACTGCTCAGCTGCGTTCGGAGTTGAATGCGACGTGTTCTGATTTGAGCACGACGCAAGCTAAAATGGGTTCACTCGAGGGTATCCTTGACGCTTTAGCGGCTGGAAATCCGCAATTGAAGATGATGTTAGCAGAGAGACGAAGAAATTTGGGCATTCCAGATCCATACCGCCTTGATTCCCAGAACCCTTAGATCTTTTTATTTATTTTTGTTGTAATATAAATTTAAAACTTAAATATTTATAAAATATTTTCGTTTTCTTATATTTTAATTTAATTTTTAAAAATTTAATTTTTTAATATTTTATTATAATTAATTATCAATGCAGAAAAATAAGATTCGAAGTAATTTTGTCACTAATGTTACGTGGAATTAACTACAAAATGTAGCTTGTCTTTTACGAGGAAACTTTTACCTGGCTATTACGAGGGAATATTTATGAGAAGGTTACGAGGAAAGTTTTACATGGAAATGTTTACGTGGAATTTATAAAAATTATACGAGTCGGTTACGAGGAAGATTTTACGTGGTTTTAACGAGAAAACCTTAGCGTGACTTTTACGAGGAAATGTAGGCCCACGTTTACGAGGAAATATTTCATCGTAAAATTACAAGGTTTTAGCGAAGAAATATGTCTTACGACGAACGTGGCACAACATTTTGGTTTTCATGGCTATTTCCCCGTAAAAGCTCATTTACGAGAAATAACCACAAAAACAGCCCTCGCTAAATAATTGTTTTCTTGTAGTGTGACGAGTAACATATCTGGAGTATCCTTAAACAGCCATAGAATCTGTAAACCCGACTACTCCACAGGCGTCTCAACCACCCTTCCATGTTCTTCAGGCGACAAATCCTTCACCAAGGCATCCTGCCAATTTACAATCGACAGTCTAGCTTTAGTCTACAAGGTTCAGCTAGCCCAAAGCTATGATGTGACGCTTGATTTGGTTTCACTATCTTCTCAGCTATCACAAGCCAGTAGAGTCTACACACTCTCTGCTTCATTCCTCATGATTATTAGAGTCAAATTTAAACATTTAAGGTCTTTCTCTACAGCTCATGGCTGTTGGTTTTGATAGACACGATGCAATGATTTCGGGTTTCGTAACCTAAACATTCACAATCAATTTTTATTACAAATTTAAAGAATCTGGGATTGAATCCCTCTCGACTAACTTAGGTCATGATTGTGCAATATAAATGGGAACAAATAGTCTTAGCTCATCTCTTTTGCTTGATTCCTAGCTAAAGCGATCTACTTTGAGACCGACACGAGCAATGGAATGAGAGCAAAACTTACATCGAAGACTAAGAACACATTCAAGGTTTAGCGTTAGGTTTCGTAGCCCATTATTATAAAGAAAAAGGTTAAGAAAGATTTTGTAACGCTCCGACCGCCCACGGCTAATGGGCCACCCATGGCGGCTCTCTCGGCCCATGGGCCCCATCCCATCCGACGGTCGTGCGTTAATTTTTCCAAGGCTCGAAATCATTGTTTACTAACTCTGCAATCACCACATGACCTTTCCTCGTGCTTTGGCCTCACTCACACGGTATCGCGAATTACTTCCCGACAGGTCACCCATCCTTTCACTACTCCAGCATAACCACGCTTAACTCTGGAGTTCTAAACGGATGTGTGACGAAAAAGGTAAGTCAACTTTGGTGACATAGGTAGCCAAATCAATTCTTTTAAGCCTTTCCACATATCACAACTCGGGATGTTACAATTCACCCCCTCTCAAAGAACGCAACTCCCTCGTTGCGCCCTACGACAGGTCTCAAGATGCCTCTCGGGTCAGAACCGAGATGGCTAACCAGCTCTGATACCACTTGTAACGCCCCGACCGCCCACGGCTATGGGCCACCCATGCCCACTCTCTCGGCCCATGGGTCCCATCCCATCCGACGGTCATGTGTTAATTTTTCCAAGGCTCGAAATCATTATTTACTAACCCTGCAATCACTACATAACCTTTCCCCGTGCTTTGGCCTCACTCACACGGTATCGCGAATCACTTCCCGACAGGACACCCATCCTTTCACTACTTCAGCATAAGCATGCTTAACTCTGGAGTTCTAAACCGATGTATGACAGAAAAGGTAAGTCAACTTTGGTGACATATGTAGCCAAATCAATTCTTTTAAGCCTTTCCACATATCAAAACTCGGAATGTTACAATTGTTCAATTGGTAACAGCTTCTCTGTGGGAGTGTTGAGAAAGGGTGAGATCTTGGGTTCGAATAACGCCAAGCGCATCAATAACCCACCTGTGAACCGAGGCCTATGAGTGAATTCAGGCAGGTTGTATCACAAGGGAGGGGTTAGGGTCGGTGCACTACAAGGCCTGCTGATCCTCCAAGGTGGAGTAGACCGTTACATAAAAGTCGAATTTTATATAACGGCCTACTCCACCCTGGAGGATCAGCCGGCCCTGCAATGCACCGACGGCTGATCCTCCAGGGTGGTGTAGGCCGTTATAGATTTATGCAGGTTATTATTCTAAATGTCGTGTGCATTAGATGTTATCACTTGATTAAGAAAAATGTATAATAGATCCAATGGCAATAGTTATAAATATCCTAGTAATTAAAGGTCTACTAGAGCTCGATTCATGTTGGTTTATATATATATTGATTTATGTTTTTTGTGTGGCCATTATATATTTTATATGTGTTACCATTTTGTAATGCAATTATATCGCGGATATTAATTATTATTTATTTTATAAATTTATATTAGTATTTATTTGAAGTGTTCTATATTTTATATTTTTCACCATATAACGAATTATATATTATTATATTTATAAATCATGTTGTATGATGTAAATGTTATCATTTAATTACGTGTATATAACTGAAAAATGTATCATATATTTCTCATAATCTATTTATCATATTGCAATGTTTATTTTTAGTAAATAATAGATAAAATATATATTATACAAAATAAAATATGATTAATAAAAGATTATTAGGGTTAACACTTTTTAATATTGCTATTCATGTTTCCAAAAATACTTATTTTTAATATTGTTATTTATGTTACTAAACGGTTTCCATTAGTACTCGAAATTTAGTAATATAGATTAACTTAGTTGGTCGATGAGGGCTGTGAACTCGCAACATCAGCGATAATGGCAAAGTTGTTTATTAATTTACTAAATTATTTTTTCTTAATATTATTTTTGATTAATAAATAAGTGATTTGTGCTCCCAATAAAAATAATTTCTACCTCCGCCACTAGGGCTTGATATTTTATCCATTAAATTTGATTCGGTTCGTTATCCATTTCGATTTGAAAAATTCAGATATCCGTAAGTCTTCGAAGCAAAGCAAATACTAAAAATCAATATACATTAAAAACAAAGCAAATCAAAAATATTAAAAAATTAGAGACGGGTATCCGTTCTGCTCTGTCTATTATGCAAATAAATGTATATCTATAATTAAATATATAGTTTTAAATGTATAATTTCATATGTTTATTATATTAACATATAATTTTATTAATATTATTTTATAAGTTACATATAAATATATTAAATTAAGAAAAATATAAAATCTTCTTAGAAAACTACAATTTTTGTAAGAAATATTCTATAAGAAAATTTTATGAAACATATAGCTTCCTTAATTTTACTTTTTGTTTTATATTGTGTAAGAGATATTTAAAAAAATAAAATTGTATATTTTTTCTAAATTTACTTTTATTGAACAAAGGGAATGAGATATCTGTAAATATTCGTAAATATCCGTTAATTTTTAGACATTCATATTTTTCCGAAACAACTCAAATCCGAAAACCAGATATTTGTGAATTCCGAAAGAAATCACAAATAGTGAATTTTATGGTATTATTTGATATGTGCTCACCTGTATCCACCACTATGTCACGTGCAAGAGAGATGCATGGATTCATGATCCCATACTTGTCTATCTAATAATCCGAGGGAGGCGTGTCTTAATTACCACGTACGAAAGAGGTAAAATTGTAACAACTTCCCTGTGGGACTCAGCTGGCCAGTATGTCGGCACAACCTCAGTTGGAGCTGCAGTGCATCGACCCTAACCTCTCCTTTGTGTAGTTCGCCGCACAGATAGGTTATTGGTGAGGTTCGAACCCCCGATCTCACCCTTTAACAACTCTCCCGTAGAGAAGCTGTCAACTTTTATGTAACGGCTTACCCCTTCGAACCGAGGGATCAGCCGGCCCTGCAGTGCACTGACCCTAACCCCTCCCCTGTGATACAACCTGCCCGAATTCACCCTTTGGCCTCGGCTCACAGGTGGGTTATTGATGCGCTTGGCGTTACTCAAACCCAAGACCTCACTTTTTCTCAACACTTCAATAGAGAAGCTGTTACCAATTGACTTTTTTGTAACATCCTGAGTTGTGATATATGTGGAAAGGCTTAAGAGAATTGATTTGGCTACCTATGTCACCAAAGTTGACTTACCTTTTCCGTCACACATCCGTTTATAACTCCAAGGTTAAGTGTGCTTATGCTCGAGTAGTGAAAGGATGGGTGACCTATCGAGAAGTGATTCGCAATACCGTGTGAGTGAGGCCAAAACACGGGGAAAGGTCGGGTGGTGATTGTAGGTCAGTAAAGAATGATTTCGAGCCTTGGAAAATTAACGTATGACCGTCGGATGGGATGCGGCCCACATGCCGAGATAGCGGGCGTGGGTGACCCATTAGCCGTGGGCGGTCGGGGCGTTACAAGTGATATCAGAGCTGGTTAGTCATCTTGGTTCTGACCCGAGAGGCGTCTTGAGACCTGTCGTGGGGCGCAACGAGGACGTTGCGTTCTTTGAGAGGGGGTGCATTGTAACATCCCGAGTTGTGATATATGTGGAAATTCTTAAGAGAATTGATTTGGCTACCTATGTCACCAAAGTTGACTTACCTTTTCCGTCACACATCCATTTAGAACTCCAAGGTTAAGCGTGCTTCTGCTGGAGTAGTGAAAGGATGGGTGACCTATCGGGAAGTGATTCGCGATACCGTGCAAGTGAAGCCAAAACACAGGGAAATGTCGGGTGGTGATTGTAGGGTTAGTAAACAATGATTTTGAGCCTCGGAAAATTAACGTACGGCCGTTGGACGGGATGGGACCCACAGGCCGAGAGTGTGGGCGTGGGTGGCCCATTAACCGTTGGTGGTCGGGGCGTTACAAAAATCTTCTTCTTTTTTCCACTAGGGATAATTTTCATTCAAATGATCAAGAACCAAAGGATAAGTTTATACAACAGAGGTTACAATCCTCATATAAAAAATAGGATCAAACTCAATCAATGGCAACACAAAGGACCCTTCAGCTCCCAAAGGCTTAGCCAAAAAGATCTACTAACCAAGAAGGATAGCTTGTGGCCACATACGATTGAGAGAGATCCCAAACTATCACACTTTGCGCTATTCTAAACGCGCCAAAAATCATCTTCCTATCAGCTTTCTCCAATTTCCAATCAAGAATATACTGGAGTGAAGATATGATAGCTTTCGATATCCATCTAAAAGATGACCAAGCCGGTGGCCTTATAACAGCTCCTAGTAGTTCTTTGGATTCACCTGCAAACACAATTTTCGAAAACCCAAGGCTCCTCATGCTTTCAATAGCCCATACCCACACCTGGACATGAGCCTCCCTCAAGGATGGAATATTAGTGAAAGACTAACGTCTATGCATGAGAACTACACCTCTTTCATCTCTCAGCAACCAAGCAGCTCCGCATAACTGTTTTGTTTTATCCCATGCCACACCAATATCACATTTCCGCCAGAGATTAGGGGGGAGGTAACCACTCCATTTGAGTAACACTAGGAATCTCAATAGTCACCAATTCACTAGTGGACTTCACCATTTGAGCTTGCATCTATTCCTCCATATCATTAAAGGCCTTGTTTACCACAGCTATAACATCAAACTCCATCCCTTCAAAGATCAAACCATTTCTATTTTTCCATATTCTCCACAACAACTAGGGGAAGACTTTCCTTAATGCCATGGGAATGTTGAGTTGCTTTAAACCAGCGAGAAGGAAGTTGATATTCTGAAAAATGGAGGAGCTAAAACCCCACACGGCATAGGAACCCCAAACACCGCCCATACAATTTAGCATGGTTTTATGTTTCCCCCTCCCAGCCACAGAATTGACACCTATTATCGATTCTCATTCCTCTGCTTGCAATTCCATTTGCCATGGTAGAGCATTTGATAGGATTTTCCATAGGAAAACTCTGAGTTTATGAGGGATAGATAGGTCCCAATGACCTCTTTAATGGGATTGATCGATGGAAGCCTCTCAGCCAGCTTTCTCTCCTCAGACTTATCTAATTTTGAGGCTAACCAGTATCCTTATTTAACAGAATAAGCTCCACTCATGTTGTACTTCAACACTTTAAAATCTGGCGCAATTTTATAACCTGGCGCAATTTTCATCTTCAGTATCAGCTCCACATCTTGAGGATAAACAACTCTCCCAAAACTACCAGATTCCAACTGTCCGAGTGATGATCAAATAGAGATGAGACCTTGAGATCCAAGTCAACGAGTATGTTTTTCATCAGCGGACATCTCAATCTAACTCCATCATCAATCAACGGTGTCACCCACACCAAGATGTTTTGACCATTTCAAATCATCCATTTCAAGCCTTTGTCCAGCAACTCTTTCCTAAACAATAAGCTTCTCCACCCAAAAGAAGGTCTAGAGCCTAACCGCACCAGGTCAAAATCTCCATCTTTGTAATATCTACTTTTTATCCTCGCATAGAGGCAATCTGGATCATTTAAGAGCCGCCAGGCCTGCTTTGCCAGTAGTGCTTGATTGAAGAGTTGTAGATTTTTGAACCCCAATCCACCTAAGAACTTGGGAAGACAGAGTTTCTCCCAACTCACCCAATGGGTTTTCTTTTTATCTTCGACTGAACTCCACCAGAAAGTTCCCAAAGCCGAGGAGAGGTTATCACAAGAGGTTTTTGGAAACTTAAAACAGCTCATAGCAAAGACATGTGATGCCATGGCTACCGACTTGATCATCACTTCTTTGACACCTTAAGAGAGACTTCTTGAGTACCAGGATGATAAGTTTTTCTTCGTTCTTTATTTGATGAAGTTCAGCATCTCTACTTTAGAGCCAGAGAAACATTCAGGTAGCCTGAAGTGTGACCCGACCCCTCCTTCATTAAAAATTCCAAGTCTGCTCCTGATACTCTTTTTTAAATCCTCACCTACCTTCTTTCCAAAAGGAATTGACTATTTGGCCAGATAAATCACTTGTCTCGTTAAGCTTCCATAGTATTCGAGGATAAGTTGCAACTGCTCACATTGAGGTTCTGAAGCTTTAAGCAAAAACAAGCTGTCATTTGAAAACATCATGTGGTGAATAGCCGGGCCATTAAACGAGAACCTAACCCTCTCTCCTTTGATTTATTCATCAAATAAGTTAAGCCTTCTGTGCAGAGGACAAAGAGGAAGGGGGAAAGGGGGTCTCCCTGCCTAAGTCCTCTCTCAGGTAATACCATTCCAAAAGGCTGGCCATTTATGAGGACAAAGTAAGTGACAGTAGATATACAATACATAACCAGTGATGGAACTGAAATTTGCATTGATTATTTCCATTGAATTAGAAATGCAGGGTAAACCCTAGTTTCCCAGAGGTCCCATATATCTACTAAATCACACGCCAATCAGTCAGAATACAAAGAAAATATCGAAAAGCAAATTACGAATGGAAAAGATAGATGTCTTATTCTGAATTTGTGTATGAGTGTTTACAACAAGATAGGAGCCTCGGCTGTGAGAGCTGTCGGTGAGATCCATAGTTCTAATAACCTAAGACTGCAAAACCCTAGTTGAGTCGCAGCTTGAATAACAAAAACAGAAAGTTGCCTAAATGCTCTAAGTGCTAAGCTATGTTTGCTCTGAGTGAAGATTTTCGTGTATCCTCTGCATCATCACCTTTGAAGTCTTTATATACTCCTCTAGAGGCAATTTTCTCTTTCCCCTCTTGGTCGAATCTCTCGCTTCGTGGAAATATTCCTTTTTTTCCTCGATCTTCAAGATTATCTTCGAAAACTTAACATTTATCCTCCGATCTTGGCATTTATCTTCCAAACTTAACATTTATCCATTCCTTCAAAATAAAAGATAAACCGTCGCGAGTGGGCTTTTGGCCGAGCTTTAGACTGCATCAGGCTGTTTTATGACTTAGGCGTTTTTAAGATTTTATCGAAATAACATTGCTAAAACGACGTCGTAAAAAAGTTAGGATACTTCGTATGGGGCGTATGATTATAGGTGTTTAGTTAACCGTTACCGTCTCATAAGATTTACCCGATAATTTCTCTAGAAAACTAGTTATATTGGTAAAGTTCCAATGTCAACCCTGATCGAGACGGAACAAAGATAAGTTCGATCAAGTATCGAGAGAGGGAGTTAATTAGGACGAGGTGAAAATGGATTGATTGATATGACTTGCCGAACGAGCGAATCAGATTGCTCGTGCCACCCAACTCGCCATACAGGCGAGTTGGTTGGTCCGTACCGTCTAACTCGCCATACGGGAGAGTTGGTCGGCCCATGTGGCTTGATTTGCCCGTTCGACAAGTTAGACGTCTTGCTCGGCCATCTTCTCTGTCTGGGTAGTTAGATGATCGAGTCTTCTAGTCGTTTTGTTGTATTTCCATTCAGGTATACGTTTACCCGCGGTGTTTGGACAAAATTTTCCTAACGACTTGTCTGTGCAGACCGCTCCTTTGTGGTCAGTCGAGATTTGACCCCGATCTTCTATGTTTTCCCTTTTTCAAGACATTATCTCTTTCTTACACAAAGAACATATTTTCCCGGCAGGTTTCGGACGTTGATTCCGTCGTAACCGATTTTGACCCCAACAGTTAGCCCCCAACTCGTTAGAACTGTGATGTTCTTGCGAGCGTTTTTAAGCATATTGCATGAATTAGGCGGAATCCGACGGGTGAAGCCTGGAGGTGAAATAGTGAATCCTTTCTTCTATAACTATGTTGAGTGGTTTCACAGATTCTTCACATTTCCACAAATTCTTTTAAGAATCAAAAGATTTTGTCTTCACTTTCATTCCTTTAGTAAAAAGAAAGTTATTTCTTCGAGAAAAAATGTTTCCTCAAAGTCTCGTGAAGACCGTTCTGTCCCAGATGGTTCTAGCTCGCAATGCAACGATGTTGTACCAAAACTGGAATTCTCGGCTCACTCGGTCAAACCTGAAGAAGCCGATGCGTATTGGGCGGAAAGGGGAGACGTGAAACCCCACAGACCTGGAATGTGGGCCTTGCCTCGGTTTCATGCCAATTCCATAGAGGGTTGTCTAAGCAAAACCTGTCCGAATGAGCTGGATTCCATCCGGAGCCATTGTCGAGTTCCTAAATCGGTCGAGTTTCGTCTTCCGGAGGCTGGAGAGATTGCTGAGTTTCCGCCCAAGGGTTACTTATTTGTTACGAGGTGTACCTGATGCAATGTCATTTGTGGTTTCTTATTCCCGAGGTCATCGCGACTTCTCGGTCGTTCCAAGATATCGATTAGTCAAATATACTCGTGTGGTATGCATCATATTGTCAGGATCCTCATGCTGAGTTACGAGCTGGGTATAACCCTCGACGTTAACCATCTTGACACTTTTCTTAAACTAGCCAGGAAATCGTCCATAATTCAGTTGAGGCCCCGGTCGGGGATGATGATCATAAGAAAATTTGTGTCGAACTATCATGAATGGCGGAAGCAATTCTTTTTCGTCCGTGTTGACAGTGCGCCTGTAGAAGCAAACGGCCTCTCCGTCTTTTGGACTAGATGGGGTCTAAAAGGTGTCCTTGGTCAAGTGTAGACCCTTTTCTCCCCCCCTTTTATTTTGGTGAAGTTTGATTTTTAATACGTTTTGTTTACTTTTCATTTCCAGAGATCAATCCTTTCCCTCCGAGTCCGGATGGTCTGGTTACCATCCGAGACTTGTTTCGCGGTCGCTCGTGTTTTTGGCAACATTTAGCCTGAAAAGGGTCTGTCGTGCCGTTGCTCTCCATCGTTCTCAGTACCGGCCAGATCTACCGGTCGAGGACGGATTGGAGGCAACCATGGACAGATTTTTTCCATGCACGGTTCACACGACAGAAGAAAGACCGAAGACTCAGAAAGACAAACACATTGTTGTCAAGGATGAAGTGGTTAACGAGCGATGCTCCTCCGATAATATACTAAGAGATTACTTAATTAGCGGGTAGGCGGAAGTAATGGTGAACGGAACGATCTCGATGAGCTGCTTGGTTTTGATTATCATCCGGGCGCAGGTGGATCTAGCGAGGCCCTAGAGTTTACCCAAGCATCGCAGATTGTCAATGGGGTATGTTTTTATTATCCTTTTTTTAGGGCGAATTTTTTCTTGACTTCGAGATATTTCGCCGGGTCTCCTCATGATGAACCAAGCACCTGACGCGAACTGCCATGAGGCACGCATGATTCAGTCAGGGCCGAGACAGCCAATAACGAGATCGCTCGCCTGAGAGGGGTGCTTGAAAGTTCCCGTCGCCGTGAGAGGGAGTCGGTCGTGATAGATGTTTGTCATGCCTATAGGAGAGGGAAGAGAGAAATGGCCGAGGTCATGAAATTTCATTGCGAAAAGTTCTCGTATTAATTCGAGCAGATTACGAAGGGTTACAAGGACTTCGGGGATTATCGTGAGTACCGCGGTGCCGTGGGCGGGCTATACCTCACACATGCTCCTGATTATTCATTCGGCGCCAAATATGCAAGGCAGACCGGGCGCATGAACGAGAGGGATAGAGAATTTGCGATTCCGTAGATAGAAAATAGGATTTTGGAACAGGGGGACCCGATTCCTGTTTCTCCCGACATGGTGCAAGCCGAGGCGGGGAATGCCGATGAGACGGGCGAGGTAAACCAGCCAACGGCTCCCTTGGATGTCAACGACTATTCGCTCAGTAGATCGATGACCGTGTGCTTTGATTTTGATGAGTAATTGTGAGGTCGCGACTGATTCGAGAATGCTTCTCTTTTATATTATTTCACTTTTCTATTTTGTTCGTTTGTCGGCAGAATGTGGTCGTATGTAGCAGGACAGGCCGGGTATGGCCTTGAATCCCTATATTTTATCAACTCTTATTCAAACAATGCATGTTATGATAAGTGGGTGTTTTTAGAAAAAAGTTTGGGATTTATTTTAGTGTAGAAAGAAAACTCGAGTTGTAACATCTAGACTTCCTCCTTTTTTGCGGATCATCCTATTTGTTGTTTTGTTCGATATGTTCGAGGAGTTTTCAAAGTTTCGGGAACGTTTAGATACGGATGAAGAGAAATGCTTTTAGGATCTCGTATCTTTTTGATATCATGCCTTGAGACTAGAGACCAATGTGCTGGGTTTAGGGAAAGACCTAGGTTTACTTTCGGTTTAAGGCTTTGCGATGACTAATTGGCTTTTGTTTTGCATGTTTTCGATTTTAACCAGACTCCGTTCCGATTTAAAGTCCGCGATAGGTTCTCGGCTTATATGACTTGTCTGGTCAGATTCGTGAATCTCTTCAGGGATCTCCCGAAAGTGCTGACCAAAATTTCAGATTTCTTTTTATAGCGCGTTGTTTATCCTAGTCGGATGTGAGAGGATCTGTCCTTAGGACGGATCTGGGTGCGTTTGTTTAAGATGGTTAAAGTGCTCGGCGAGGCCAATTTCTAAGTGTTTTGTAGTTGCGAATTGACTGAGGGAGTTTTCTTGAAAATTCAAACGACGTTTCGCTTATTTTTTTCGAAAACTCACTAGGCGTAAGTAACGCTTTGAGCATATGGAACCATGATCTCGTGCTTTGGTCGGGAGTCGATGATTCAACCACGATAAGATATTGTTGAGTTGATCTATTTTTAGGCATAATGATTTTTCTCGATTTTCCGTTTCTGGGATGGTGCGATAATCGTTATGCTTGTGTACGGATGTATAACATAGTCTTTCTTTGCGGATGATAGGCAATTTACGAATTTATAAAGAATTCTTTATTATCGATTTTTTTTGGAAAATCTCGAGTACAATGCATTGAAAATCTCGAGTACCCACTCCCCCCTCTTTTTAGAGAGGGGGATAGCTGAACTTGTCTTTTGGCGAGCTGCCTACGTACCTCTTTCAAGGATCAAGCCATCTCATAGTTCTGTTTGTTTGAGCGAGTCTCTTTACTCGGCCATTGTGTTTGTGTCAGATGCCTCAGTTTCTGAGTTGATGTCTTCCGTCGTACTTGTCTTTTTTATGGGATGGAAGCGTCGGGCACTGGAACTGGTTGTTCATTGGCCATTGCTAGAATCGACGGTTGTGGGTTGTCTTTGCCCGAAGTACTTTCGGCTGACGCCTAAATTAATCGCGGTGTTCGTGATTTCTCTTAGCTTGTGCTCGGCCAAGAAGAAGCGTCACGACTGCTTCTGGCATCCCCAAATTACGGCAATCCCGTTGTGAGTTGGGAACTTAATGCCTAAGCGGTAAATTGATGGGACTACCTTCTTGGCGTTCAGCCAAGGCGTGCCCATGATAACGCTGTAGATGGCTGGGTGGTCGATGACTGCGAAATTGACAATCTTGATGACTTCGTTTGCCGCAACGGGTAGTTTGATAGATATGAGGGTCACTGATGTTGTGCCAGTGAAACCGGTTAGCTGCTTAGGTAATGGCACAACTTCGCCTAACTCAATGTTCATCCATTTTAGAGTGTTGCGAAAGATGACGTTGATTGTGCTTCCGGTGTCGATGAGAATCCTAGCGACCTCGAGATCTCTTATCACGAGATCAATTACGAGTGGATCGCAATGTGGCTGATCGATTCCTCCGGATTCTTCTTCGTCAAAAGTGATTTCTCCTTTCGAAGTGTCATTGATCGTGGGGCAGATTTTCCAATTCGCGATTTTCTCGGCTTTGTGCTGATAATCTTTGATGGCCGAGACGGTGTCGCTGCAGAATTGTGTCCCGCTGATGATCATGTTTACCTTGAGCCGGTTGCTGGCGTTGCCTTTATCGCCCTACCTTCTTCCACGCTTTTGTCCCGATTGCTCCCCTTGGGAAGGTTTCTCCGTTTGAGGAGTCTTGTCGTTTTTTGGGGGGGGGGGATCTGGTTCGCAGATGAGATCTCTTACACTAGAGACTTCTTAGAGTTCTCCGGAGAGCAGCTTCGCGGCCAGTCTCGCGCTGAGAACTTTGCAATTATGGTCGAGTGTCTGCGCGTTTTGTGAAAGTCACGGAAGGCGTTTTCTTCGTAATTCTGATTTCAGGTCCATGTATTACCCATTGTCCGTCCTTTTTTTGATCTTGTGTTAATAGCGTAGCTATGCACTCCCTTTGTTTCTTCGTCTCCGCATTGGACGCTTCCGTTGTTGCGAGGGTTTTCCTTTTTTGATTTCTGATCCGACCCCGAATCCTTTGATGCATTCTTTGTTGGCTTCCATTTCTGGGACAAGACCCTCGTCTCTTCTTCGATGATAATGTAATCCGTGGCTTTGTGAAGCGCGTCATGGATTGTACGCGGGTTCTCCAAAGTTATCCACTTCATGAACTTCAATTTGAACCACAGTGTTCTTCAAAGTGTGTCTATCGCGACTTTGTCGCTTATCCCGCTGACTCTAGCCATGACGGTTTTGAACCATTTTATGAAGTCTCGAAGAGTTTTGCCCTCTCCCTGGGAAAATCTCTAGAGATCCACGTCGGAGGTTTCGCGATCTATGAACATCTTTAAGGATTTCTGAGGCGAGGTGGCGGAAGCTTCTAATGGAGTCTGCCTGAGGCGAGAGAACCATTCTAGCGCTGCTCCGCCGAGGTTTTCTACGAAGAGGTGACATTCACCAGCCTCTCTCTCGTTTTCTCTGAACCTGGCTCTACCCATCGCTGAAAAGCCTGTAGGTGTGCCTTAGGATCAGTAGTTCTGACGTATGGCATTAATTTGACTTTCCCAGGATCTGAAACCCTAGTTTCAGTGATACAAGTGGTTAAGGGTGTTTTACGAGCTTCTTCGAGCAGGTGGTCGATTTCTGGTGCGGTACTAGTAGCGTGGTGAATTTTGGATTTCACAACCTTGACTTCGGCCACCGTTTTCATGAGATCTTCGCAGAGATCGTGGATTTCAGAACTCTTGCTAGCAAATTTCCGACTTTGTCGGCTTTTGCTGCGAGTGCTCTGAGTTTGCTCCTCGGCCAGTTCTTCATGTTCTTTTCAGAAGATAGCTTCTTCTTCTTTGTTCATAGGGTAGTCGAACTGGGATTCGTCCCGAGTTGCTCGACTACTTCTGCGGCACGGATGTATGTCTGCGTCTTCGTCTGTAGGTCCGGATTGAATGCTGGATTCCACGTCGACGCGTTCAACTTCTCTTCCTTCTTTATCTTCCTCGATAAAACGAAGGTCTCCCGTGTTTTTCCATGTTGGAGCGGGAGTCACTTCGTCAGGGTTTTGCCCAGATGGTTTGCCTTGCGCGTTGTCGGACCGGTCCAAAGGTGTTGTGAATTCGAGTCTTCTTCCGCGGATTCGGGTTGTTCCCCACGGAAAGATGGCCTTATTCCTTGCCATGAGGGTTTCAACCTATTTAGCGCAAGAATTCATGACCCTATCCTGTTCTGTCGACTTCTTCTCAAAAGTCGAGAACATCTTCTTCACCTCCTCGAACGATGGGGTGTTTGGTCGGTGTTGACCACAATGACGTTTGCTGCTGGAGTGTTTTCAATGTTTTCCTCGACAACGTTATCATCACGAGGCTGTTGGTTGTTGAGATCTGACATGGTTTGACTAAGCGTTGATGGCCGAGAGTTAGATTGATCCGTACCTCCCCCCTCCTTCAATCGCCAAACTGTGGAAACCAAAATTCACACTGTGGATTTCCGTTGAATTAGAAACGCAAGGTAAAACCTAGTTTCCCAGAGGTCCCAGATATCTGCTAAACCACACGCCAATCAGTCAGAATACAAAGTAAATATCAAAAAGCAAAGTACAAATCAAAAAGAGAGCAAATAAATTTCTTATTCCGAATTTGCGTATGAGCGTTTACAACAGGATAGGAGCCTCGACGATGAGAGCTGTCGGCGAGATCCCTAGTTCTAATAACCTAAGACTGCAAAAATCTAGTTGAGTCGCAGCTCGAATAACAAAAACGGAAAGTTGCCTAAATGCTCTAAGTGCTAAGCTATGTTTGCTCTGAGTGGAGATTTTCGTGTGTCCTCTACATCATCACCTTTGAAGTCCTTATATACTCCTCTAAAGGTGGTTTGCTCTTTCCCCTTCTGCCCTTGGTCGAATTTATCATTTCGCAGAAATATTCCTTTTTTTCCTCGATCTTGAAAATTATCTTCAGAAACTTAACATTTATCCTCCGATCTTGGCATTTATCTTCTGAAATTAACATTTATCCATTCCTGCAAAATAAAAGATTAACCGTCACAAAGTTTGGGCTTGACTTCGGATAAAATCACGAGTGGGTCATTGGCCGAGCTTTAGATCTCATCGGGCCGTTTTTGACTTAGGCGTTTCTATGATTTTATCGAAATAGCATTGGTAAAATGACGTCGTCCAAGAGTTAGGATCTTTCGTATGGGGCGTATGACTCTAGGTGTTTAGTTAACCGTTACCATCTCATAAGATTTACCTGATCCTTTCTCGAGAGAACGAGTTCTTTTGGTAAAGTTCCAATGTCAACCCTGATCGAGATGGAACAAAGATAAGTTTGATCAAATATCAAGAGAGGGAGTTAACGAGGACAAGGTGAAAATTGATTAATTGATCCGACTTGGTGAACGAGCGAATCAGATTGCTCGTGCCACCCAACTCGCCATACGGGTGAGATGGTCGGTCTTTGCCGTCCAACTCGCCATATGGGCGAGTTGGTCAGTCCGAGCCGTCCAACTTGCCATACGGGCTAGTTGGTCGGTCTGAGCCGTTCAACTAGCCGGACAGGCGAGTTGGTCAGTCCTTGCCGTCCAACTCGCCATACAGGCGAGTTGGTCGGTTTGTACCGTCCAACTCACCATATGGGCAAGTTGGTTGTCCCATGTGGCTTGATTTGCCTGTTTGACAAGCTGGGCGTATTGCTCGGTCATCTTCTTCGTTCGGGGAGTTAGATGATCGAGTCTTCTATTGGTTTTGTTGTATTGCCATTCAAGGATACGTTTACCCGCGGTGTTTGGACAAACATTTCATGACAACTTGTCTGTGCAGACCGCTCCTTTGTGGTCAGTCGAGATTTGACCCCGATCTTCTTTGTTTCCATTTTTTCGAGACATTATCTTGTTCTTACACATATAACGTATTTTACCGGTAGGTTTCAGACGTTGATTTTGTTGTAACCGATTTTGACCCCAACAACCAGTTCAATCCATTTAGGATCGAAACCCATTGCTTTCAACACTGCTTCCACATAACCCCATTTTACTCTGTCGTACGTCTTTGACATATCAATTTTCATAGCCAGACACTCAGTAGACACTGTCGGGTGAGTCCTCAAAGCATGAACCACTTCATGAGCTATCAAGATGTTACCGGAGATCAACCTATTTTCCAAGAAAGCATACTGGTTCGGGGCTACTAAATCTGAGAAGAATGGTTGGAGTCTGAACACCAGAATCTTGGATACTATTTTATAGAGGACTTAGCATAAGCTTATAGGCCGTAGATCAGTCATCAACGGAGAATGAAGCTTCTTTGAGGAAACAATTTTGAGTGAAATTCCATTTTTTAGGAAAGTAGCCTGAGTTGAAAAAACTTTGAATTTCCAGAACAACTCGCGGCCCCACAATATCCCAATAACGTTGGAAAAACAAACTTTTCATATCATCAGCTCCAGGTGCACTGCTCGGTTTAATAGCGAAGACTGCCCATTTGATTTCCTCTTTGGATACATCTCTCGTCAATTCAGTATTCATCTGACCCGTCACTTTTGGCACCATCCCAATGAATAAAGAATCAAGACCTTGAGGACAAGAAGAATTGACCAGATCAGAAAAGTACTTGGCAACTACCTCACCTTTTGAAGCCTCTCCTCGAACCATTAGCCCATTGATGTCTTGGAATTTTCCAATGTAGTTCTTGTTCCTCTCCGTTTTGACAGAAGGATGGAAAAATTTGGAATTTTTGTCACCAAAGGCGTGCCATTGGTCTCTGCACTTTTGTTTCCAAAAACTTGCTTCATCAGAATAAGCATTAACCATTTGAAACTTAATGGAACTTAATTGTGACAACCCATCCCGTGGAAGCTCACAGCGCTGCAGCGCATCGACTTCAACCCCTCCATTATGAGTTCTCACTAACTCCATAATTAGATTGTTGGTGAGGTTCGAACCCCCGACCTCACCCTTTAACAACCTCCTCACAGGACAAGTTGTCACCAATTGAACTGCAGTTGACATAACTGTGGACGGCTCACCTACACCCACTTCACCAAGCAAGACATCACCTGAAACCACTCCACTAGTTCCCGAATATCATGTCCACGCGAAGCAATACCACAACGACTTTGTCCACCCCCGTCCATGATATTTCCATGCACGATACTTCTATCCATGGCATTTATCCACAAAGCCCTCTTACACGATGCTTCAATATACAATGATGTATGTTATGTGGATGATGTATTTGGTAAGATTATATAGATGAAGTTATGTGGACGAGGTTTCGTGGACAAGGTTATGTGAACGAGTTATATTTAGTTGTGAATACAAAAATAAGAGTTGTTGTGTGAAAGCAATATAAAATTCAAAATGTAGTTTTGGTAACATTAAAAAAATCTAATTTTGTAAAAGAAGAAGATGAGATACGGGCTATTCAAGATGATTTGATTTTTCTGGTGTCAACTCAAGTGTATATTCAAAACTTTCTATCTTTTTGATGTTTTAACAATTTGAATATACAAACATAGATTTTTTTTTGTTAAACTATGGACATGAATTTTATAATTGTGAGACATAGAAAAATATAAACACTCATCCACATGTACTTGTTCATGCTTATATATCTACATATAGTGATCTATGCTTTCCAAACATCCACATATCAGTCATCCATAACATAATCATTAGATATGTGTACATGTATAGATTTTAAAATATAACAAAAAAATATATCAAAGTGGATATCAAATTATAGAGAATAAAAAATTATAGTTTATTATATCAAAAAAATTTTTATGTGTATCTTTAATTTTAAAATAAACAAAAACAAAATATTAAGAGGTAAGCTAAGTAATTATAAATATACATTTTCTCTTTCCTCATTTTATCTCACTAAGGGTAAATATGTCAATTATCTCTTTAGTTTTAATGAGAAAGTGCCTTACAATTGCATTGTGCTTTTGGGTGTAAATGAAAAGTGATAAAATGCATCTAGATGTAAAAAATTCATGTTTATTTGTGACATTTATTTGATAAAAAAAAAGTACGACAAGATCACATGAGTCTTGTGCTTTGTGACATGCATGCATTAAGTTTTGAGAAAATTGGTAAAATAAGTCATTTTTTAATTTGAATTTGTCCCAATTTTGTCCCATTAACATTTTAATTAATGTAAACACAATTATACCCTCAGTTTTTGCGGGAAGGGGATTTTCCGATTTTGACGGGAAAACGAGATTTTCTTGTTTTGACGAGAAAACATGATTTGTTTTAGTTTTGGCTGGAAAACGTTTTTTTTTTGTTTCGGCGAGAAAGGGAGATTTTTATGTTTTGACATAAAATGAGATTTTTGGTATTGACATGAAAATGAGATTTTTTTGGCGGAAAAACAAGATTTTCGGTTTTGGCGAAAAAATGAGATTTTTGTTTTTTTTGGAAAATATAGATTTTTTGGTTTTTGCGGAAAAACAAGATTTTTTTTTGTTTTAGCGGAAAATTAGATGTTTTGGTTTTGGGTGTGAAATGAGAATGTTTTGGTTTTGATAAAGAAACGAGATTTTTTGTTTTGGCGAGAAATACGCGATATTCGGTTTTAGTAGAAAAACAAGATTTTCGATTTTGGCAGAAAAACAAGATTTTTGTTTTCTTGGGAGACAAACGTGACTTTTCGGTTTTAGCAAAAAAAACGAGATTTTAGGTTTTGGCAGAAAAACGAAATTTTTGGTTTTGGCGAGAAAACACGATTTTTGGTATTGGTGGAAAACAAGATTCTCGTTTTTGCCGAGAAAAACATGATTTTATTATTTTTGCGGTTTGAGTAGAAAAAATAATTTTTTTGTGTGGTTTTGGCGGAAAAATAAGTTATTGTGGTTTGTCATTTTCCATGAGTGACAAAATGATATTAAACTTAGGTTTGTAACTTGTCAATTATATCAGGGATATAATGGACATTATACCATTTTGACTTAATCATCTTCATCTAGATGGTTCAATTTGGATCAACCAGCTGCTTTTCAAAATTAAGCCTAAATTCTAGCTGCTTTTCAAAATTAAGCCTAAATTCTTAAAACTCATCCAGATGAGCCATCGAGATATATTTGTACTTTTACATCTAAACAAACACCTTTTTCATCTCTATCGAGATGACTCATCTGGATGGTGAAGCAAACAGCCACTATGTTTCTAGTTTTACAAATATGAAGAGAGCACACAAAACTATCAACAGAAGGATGGTGAACTACAAACAAGAACATTCAATACATTTTTAAACCACAACACAAAATAAAATGAGTTGTTTAGGGACTGTTTGTTTCACTATCCGTCATCTCTATCCAGCTGATCCATTTATATGATCCACTCAGATGATCCATCTAGATTTTATGGGACTGTTTGTTTGTCCATTCAGATGGTTCATTTAGATGAATCATCTAAATAAATCATCTAAATGAACTTATGTTTGTTTATTTATCCCCATTTCCATCTAGATGAGTTTAGTAAACAAATTATTAAAATATCTTTGTTTTGATTTTATCATATGTTTGGTATTAATTTTAACTATATTAAGTTTTATTTATACTCTCATATATTTACATTGAAATTATTTTAAAATTAGAATTTAAACATTCATAAATTATTATTTCATATAAACTTATAATTTTTTTAGATTTGTATTAAAAATTTACTACAATAATAAACAAAAAGTTTGATAAACATGTACTTAAGAAACTCTAAAGTTTCAAACTAAAAGTTGTCATAATAATAAACTGATTATAATATTTAAATAAATATATCTAAAATTAGTTTTGCACATTTTATTTTTTGGAAAACGCAATTTTTTTTGTTTTTGACGGAACTTGCGATTTTCTGGTTTTGGGTGGAAAAACGCGATTCCTAGTTTTTGGCGAACAAACCTGATTTGCTGTTTCGAGGGAAAACGAAATTTCAGGTTTCAGCAGGGAACCATAATTTTTGATGTTAATGGGAAAACACGATTTTCATGTTTTGGTGGGAAAAAAAAGATTTTCCATTTTGGGTAGAAAATGAAATTTTTGCTTTAGCAGAAAACACAATTTGTGGTTTTGGCAGAAAAATGAGATTTTTTGGTTTTGGTGGGAATAAGATTTCAGTTTTGGTGGGAAAATGAGATTTTCGGCTTTTGCCGGAAAACAAGATTTTTTTTTGTTTTGGCTGGAAAACACGATTTATTTTTGTTTTAGCGAGAAAATTTGATTTTTTTATTTTGGCGAAAAATACAATTTTTTGGCTTTGGCGAGAAAATGCATATTTTCGGTTTTTGTGCAAGACCGAGTTTTTTTCAGTTTTTGCGGGAAAGGGGTTTTCCGGTTTTGGCTGGAAAAAAAATTTCTGATTTTGGTGGGAAATAAGAGTTTTATGGTTTTGGCAGGAAATGAGATTATATTTTAGTTTGGCGGCAAAACACAGTTTTTTTTGTTTTGACATGAAAACAAGATTTTTTTTCTTTAAAAAATGGCTGGAAAATGAGATTTTGGTTTTGGAATGAAAATGAGATGTTTTGGTTTTAGCAGAAAACGAGTTTTTGGGTTTGGCGAAAATACGTGATTCTTTTTTTGGTTTTAGCAAAAAAAATGAGATTTTTTTTGGTTTTGGCAAGAAAACATAATTTTATTATTTTTAAGATTTTTGGTGAAAAATATTTTTTTGAAATTTTGGTAAGAAAATGTCTCTTGCGGTTTTGTCATTTTGTGAATTGACAAAATTATATTAGGTTTAGGTTTGTAATTTGTCAATTATATTTGAGATATAATGGAGAAACATTTCAATCTAGAAAATTTAATTTGGATGAGCCAAAGATATAAAAAATTAAACCTAAATTTTTAAAATTTATCTAGTTGATTTATAGTTTTAAGTTTAAACAAATAATATTTTCATCTCCATCCAGATGACTGGTAAAACAAAGAGCCCCTTACATGTCAATGATCATACAAATTAAGAACATGAGCTGTAATGTGGCGGCATTTCTCGACATAGTACTTCGACGGAGGGTTGGAGAAGAATCAGATACATGTGGACTTCAGTTAACAATATACAAAGCCCAATTTACCAATCATGTGGCCCAAAACAATGATAATAGACTATTGAAAAAGAACGGAACTCCAATAATAATTTGACACTTTAATAAAAAAAGATCAGTTTCCCATTAATAATCCATCGAATATTGAAAGGAGAGATATTTTTAGGCTGTCAAGTGTCATGAGCTTGGTTTGAAAAAGCGACCGTTTCGAACGTCATGGCGCTAAGCGCCACCAAGCGATGACCTCATCGCCAAGGGACCCCATTGCCAGGCGAGGTACATAAAATTCTCGCTTTATCCCACTTTTCTCCGTTTTGGAAAATATCCTAAAACGTTAAAAGTGGCGATTTGTTATACTTGTAAAAAAAATTGATTCAAAATAGAACAATTAACTAAAACTGTTTAGGAAAAATATTTAGTGTATCAAAAATATATCCCACTAAATTAGGATATAATCTCATTAACCCTACCTTTTCTCTTATTTAAATAACCTTACAAACCTTTAGTAAAAGCATTAACTTCTTTTCTCTTAAACTTACACGACAGACTGCAAAGTTTTCTAATTCTTTAGTAACTCTCTTAGCTTCTTCTCATTCTTTGTTTAGATCATAGCTCTTCTTAAGCAGCAGCATTTTTTTCTTTAATAAAAGTTTATGATCATGTATTTTTTATATCATAGGCTCATAGCTTCTTCTTATTTCATGTATGTGTCCGTTGTAGGTGTGAATTGTGATCATATTTTGTTTATATCATAGCTTCTTCTTCTTAAGTCATTAGATTCTTTTTGTATGTAAATTTATGATTGTGTCTTGTATATACTCAATAGTTTTTTCTCATACCATGTTTGTATATATTGTCTTGTAGGTGATCATGTTTGACACTGGAGCTGGAACATCTCAAGGAGGAGGGTTTCAAGGAGAGGGCCAACAAGTGGATCCGGGAATGAAGTATGAAACCATTGTTAATAACAATGTCAACCATTGGAAGTGTATTTTATGCTACAAGGTGCTAACTGATGGAATTTCACACTTGAGGCAACATCTTGTTGGAGGGTATAAGAATGCAAAGAAGTGTCCAATCTATCCAGAACATGTCAGTGCTGAGCTGCATAACTACATGGTGAAAAGAGCTGAAGAAAGAGCAGCTCTTCAAATGCAGTTTCAACCTTCCGTGCATGAAGATGATATGGAGGACTTGGATGGTGAAGCTGATCAGCCAAAATGAAAGATCTATCAAGAAGAACCGTGAACCTCTAGATAAGTTTGTGAAGTCACTGTCTCCAGAAGTCTTTAAAGGCAGAAAGGATATGAAGGGAGCCTTTGGAGATTGTGACAAGGAGCTAAGAGAGAAAGTATGTGGAAGCATAGCAAGGTGGTTTTATGATGCTGGGATTCCTTTTAATGCTGCCACACACGACAGTTTCAAGGAGATGACTGAGTTGATTGGGAAGTACGGTATGAGATTAAAGCCTCCTTCAATGTATGAGCTCCGATTCAATTTACTTCAGAAGGAAGTAGCAAACGTTGATGCTCAGCTAGTTGGTCACAGAGAGGAGTGGGCGGTGAAAGGATGCTGAATCATGTCTGATGGATGGCGTGATTCAATGGTGTAGAAAGACATTGTCAACTTCTTGGTTAACTCACCTAAAGGTTCGGTTTTAATCAGATCAAAAGAAGTATCTTAGGTGGTGAAAGATGCTACAATGTTGTTTAAGTTGCTGGATGATATGGTTGAGAAAGTTGGCATAGAAGAATGTGATACAAGTTGTGACTGACAATGCCTCCAACTATGTGAAGGCTAGGAAGTTGCTTGAAGCTAAACGTCCACATCTTTTTTGGACTCCTTGTGCTGCCCATTGCCTTGATCTGATGCTGGAGGACATTGGAAAGTTACAAGTTGTGAAGAACGCTATGAAGAAGTGTATGTTTGTCAATACCTACATATACTGCCGTGTTCCTCTATTCAACATGAAGAGAAGGTTCACAAACTAGAAGAACTTGCATCAGCCTGCAGTACCTCGATTTGCAATTTCCTTCATCACCATGACTCAGTTTCAGCTTCAGCAAGCCAATTTGAAGAAGATGGTGACCTCAGGGGAATGGAACAAGTCGAATGACCTAATTTAAGGAATAGTAACTATATGATATTTTAGAAATTATCGTAAGATACAATTCTAAGGAGTATGCCGCAAGTTTACGAAAACCTTATGTCTCAACGTGTTTCCTTATTCTTATTATAATAAGCTCCATTTCTTCCTAAACAAACCACTACCATAAACAATCTATTGCTTCTAATACACAAATCACAAAATATGTGGCTTCTATTATAAATTAGTACGATGATTAAGGATTTGAAACCTTTGAAACAACACACTTCATTATCCGGCGAACCCATGGAAATCAGCTGATGAAAATGAGAACTATATGAATATTTTTCACAAAATAAAATTTAGCTCAAATAAAAAATTAATACAGTAGAATTATATAAACAAATTTTAATTTTAAATTATATCATGATTGATTTATAACTTTTTAAAAATGTACAATAATATTTTTAAACATAAAAAATCAATAAAACTATATACGTATTACATAATAAAATATTTAAACATATATTCTTATAACTAAAATTTATTTATTATTTTAAAATGACATTTTTAAAACAGAAAAATCTTGCAATTTTAAACATGTTTTTCTGTTTAAACTTATGTTCCAGTATCTTACACGTTTTTGTCACTAAAGAAAAGGATTTACATATGTTTTCAGGTGAAGAGAAGGTTTACCTTAGCTCTGACAGTATTATTCCATCCGATGTTGACGTAGAAGAAAATGTAGTATATCCTGCAGAGTTTTTGAACAGTGTTAAAGTGGCTGGACTGCCTAGACATAATTTGAAGCTCAAGGTTGTTGCTCCTATTATGTGTCTCCGTAACGTGGATCTTGCAGATGGTTTATGCAATGGTACTAGGCTAATTGTTACTCAGTTACTGCCCCATGTGCTAGAAGCTAAAATTAAAACCGGAAACAATATTACTAGAGACAAGGTCTGGATTCCTAGAATGTTTGTCACACCACCTGACACAAAGTTTCCTTTCAGAATGTGTTGAAGACAGTTTCCCATTACATTAGCTTTCGCGATGATCATCAACAAAAGTCAAGGTGAAACACTAGAAAGCGTTGGTTTGTTTCTGCCTAGGCCAGAATTCTCTCATTGTCAGCTCTAGGCCTGGGCATTCGGGTCCTCGGGTCGGGTTTGGATCGGGTCCTTTCGGGTTCGGGTCCTTCGGGTCTATGAGTTTAGGACCCAATAGGGTAATTTGAAATTTTCGGTTCGGGCTCGGTTCGGGTTTTGTCGGGTCCGGGTCGGTTCGGGTCTTAGATAGTTGGACCCAATAGGGTAATTTGAATTTGTCGGTTCGGATTCGGTTCGGTTTCGGGTCGGGTTCGGATCGGGTCTTGTTCAAAAAATACCGAAAACACACAAAAAAATTCTGAAAATATTTATGTTTGTTGGTGTAGTGGTTTGTGAGTTGTTTTTCTTTCTAGAAATAACATGTTCAATGCATAACAATACAGTTATCTGATTTTTTTTATTTAAACTAATTATTTTATTCAAACCGATTAATTACTTTAGGTGGCCTATTAGTAAGCACCCAAATTTTTGAATAAAACCTAATTATACTAAAAATTTCGGGTACCCATCGGGTTTCGGGTTCGGGTCGGGTCGGGTCCAAGACCCGCGGGTCCTCCACATCACGACCCAATAGGGTAAACTTGTCGGTTCGGTTCCTACCCGAACCCGGATTTTTCGGGTCGGTTTCGGGTCTTCGGGTCCGGGTAAAATGCCCAGGCCTAGTCAGCTCTACGTCGCACTTTCAAGAGTTAAATCGAGATCATGATTAAAAATCCTAATAACTGGTAAAGAAAGGAAGTCGGAGACGAAAACTTTGAATGTTGTCTACAAACAAGTTTTTCAGAATATTTCGTAGCCAAGGGTACTTAATTGTACTTTTATTTTTTTCCAATAAATTAAAGAAAATATAGAAACTGTTACAATTATTTATCTTTTCAATTTCTCATATGGGTAGTGATGAATAATAGAATTACATCTTAACACACACATATTAGGATTTTTAATGATGTTGCAATTATACATACACACAATATGTTGCACCCTGATACTGAAGATACTTTGTTCCATCACGTCCATGTAAAATATAGAGTACCAACATTTGCATGTGTCGTTGCTTTACCCCAAACACAGTGGTTTTATGATATAAAATCCGTGTCTGCCTAAACCCAACCACTATTAAGCCCATAACTGAATATGTTTATGTCCGCACAGGGGGCGGACCGGCCACCTAATTTTCCTAGTAATTGAAGCGTTGTTAATAGTGAAGCTGAAGAGGGATATGGTGATGCCACATCAGCTAAAATGATTTATAAACTAATAAAGCAAATGACTGTTTAAAAATGTTTCCATGTGAATATATAAAAGATTAATAAAAGTGTTTGATATCATTCGGTTTTTAGTAATATCAAACAATAACAAATATACCTTATTAAAACAAGAAATATTACACTGGACTTAATCTTTTAGTTTTTTCTTAACAACAAATGCATTAATCATAAAAAGAAAACATTACACAATGGTGAAGTATTGAGAGAGGGCTCTTTAAGCAAGAGTGTCGGCTACCATATTGTCTGAACAGGAATGTAAATAAAAGAGATTACAGAGAGATCACAAGATAAGTTGAGGATATCTTGAAGAACTCCAAAAAGTTCCGTGATTGAGTATCTTCCATTGATAACTCGGATTATAATATCAGCGTCTGATTTTACGATGAGTTTTCTAAAGCTGAGGAGTTGAGCTTGAGATAAGGGCTTCTCATATTGCAAGTCCTTCGGTGAGTAGTGGTGATGACACCCAGTCCTCCGATTTTCTTCCTTGCTGTAGTAGCGAACCTGTAAAATCTGAGAAAGTTCATGCCAAACCAGCTATCTTCGTTTCCTCCTTCCAAGATGCCTCGGTGTTGATACTGATGGTATGCGGATGCAGTACGTTAGTTTGATGAGTTCGTCCAACGCTGGGAAATGAGAACCCTGAATAAGATGAGCCTTCTGCCATTCACGGGTGTCTGATAAAGCTTTGGTTGCCACTAATTCCACATTGAAATGCCTATTTTGATTTTTTTTTTTGTTTCCTTGCAATCCAGATGGACCAACAAACCCATGGGAATATAGAGCTCAAGCGCAACCCTGTAGGTGGGAGATTGATAATCTTCTTTGTTACTTTGAGTACTGTTGGGAAGTCCATGTTGGGCAATGGTCTGAACACTTGGCTTGTAGGAATCAGGTCCCAAATTGATGTCGTAGTGAAGAAATAGGTGTTCTGCTGTTTCTCTAAGCCCACAGATACAACAGAGGTCAATAGAAGCCAATCCTCTTGATTCCAAGTTTTTTAACTTAAATGTAAAGCTACTTTGATTGTCTTCCATAGGAATACATGAATCTTAGGCGGGACTGGGAGAAGTCAGACGTCAGCCAGCCAATCACAGCGAGTTCGGTCCCTTAACATTTCCTTCTGGGATCCTGCTATCAAGGATAGAGTAGTACCACGTATTGGTTGAGTATTCACCATTTCTTGTAGGTAGCCAAATGAGTGATTCTTGTGCTCCCCGCTTACTTGGTTTGAAGCATAGAATTTCATGTGCTTCGTTTGGGAGGAGATTTTTGATTATTTCTCTGTCCCATTCTCCGGTATCACTGTAGATAAGGTGCACTACTCTGAGATCTTTGGAATCAAAATTCGGCAGTCCCATTGGACATAGTTTTTTTGATGAGGAAATCCAGTCCTCTTTCCAGATGCTTGATTTTCTCTATTCTCGATTGCCTTACCCGTGTTCTGTAAAGAATGTGTATTCAATGAATAACAATGTACAATAGAGTTAGGCTTTATATACACGAGCCTTAGGTTAACCACTAACAATAGTTTCCTAAAACAGAGGATACAATATCTCATTCATAACTATATCTCTAACATGTCCCCTCAAGATGGAGTGTCTGCAGTAACTTCAATCTTGTTTCGGAGTTCCAAGAAGCGCGCACGTGAGAGTGGTTTGGTGAGAGCATCGGCAAGCTGATCACGAGTGTTGACATGAGTTACTTGGAGAGCTCCTCTCTGTACTTGGCCACACACAAAGTGGTAATCAATGACGATGTGTTTCATCCACGAATGAAAGACTGGATTAGCACACAAGAATGTCACACCAACGTTGTCACACCGCAGTGTCGGAGATGTAAGGAGTGCTATGCTGAGTTCGGAGAGAAGATTTCAGATCCAATTCATTTCTGAAGCAGCATTAGCTACTGCTCTATACTCTGCCTCTGTGGATGAACGAGCAACTCCATTTTGTTTCTTTGATGTCCACGAGATAGGATGCTGGCCAAGATAGATGATATACGAGTTTGTTGAGACAAAATCATCTGAATCACCCGCCCAGTCTACATCGGAATATCCATGTAAAACCAGGTTATTGTTGGATGAGAAGAAGATACCGTGAGTGGGGGTGCCAGCCAGATATCTCAAGATGCGCTTAGCAGCCTGCCAGTGGTCTTCAGTTGGGATATGCATAAACTGAGATAGCTTGTTTACTGCATAAGCAATGCCAAGTCAGGTGAACTGAAGATACTGGAGGCTACCGATGAGTTTCCTGAACTTCGACGGGTCAGAGAGGTTGGTGCCAGAGGTCAGGCTTAACCGTGGAGAGGAAGCCATTGGGGTCATAACTGGCTTGGAATTCGTCAAATAGTACTTGTGCAGGAGATCAAGAATATATTTTCTTTGGCTGAGATGCAGTCTTTTTGCCGTGCGGTGAGCTTCAACACCGAGAAAATAATTAAGATCTTCAGCATCTTTAACAGAGAACCTTTCATCAAGAAGTTGCAGTATCCGCTGCAACATAGGTGTATTTTGGATTGGGTTTGCTAATGTGATTCTTCCGCCGAGTGAGCATAGGATGCTGAGTAGTCGTAGTTGAAGTTGACGGAGCTGATGTTGTAGCTGTTGTTGGTTGCTGAGTAGAACCAGTAGCATCCATTGTTGTAGCTGCTGAGACATGTTCGGTTGGCGAAGTAGGGAGGACCGAAGACGTGACTGGATTTGTCGTAGTTGCAGCAGCCGTGTTGTTTGCATTGTCAAGTGTCGATGAATCTTCATGTACCTGCAGATGAGAATCTGAGCTCAGTGGTTCCGCTTGCTGTACGTGTGGAGGTTGAGGAGTTGGTGTCGGGTTAGGTATGATGGTTATAGGTGGGGAAGAGATGGGTATGGAGGTGTCGGTTGGGATGGGAGAGGCTGGATGCAAGATGGATGGGGTGTTAACCGGAAAGGTGTGTTCATCGAATCTCACATGTCGAGAGACATAGATCCTACCAGTGCTAGGTTGGAGACATAAGTATCCACTTTGTGTTGGAGAGTAACCGATGAAGACACATGGGGTTGATCTTTCTTGCATTTTATTGGCAGTGTATGGGCGCAGCCATGGAAAGCAAAGACATCCAAAGACTCTGATTTTGTTGTAGTTAGGTTGAGTGCCAAATAACTTGTGAAAAGGAGATTCCATTTGAAGCACTGGAGTTGGTAGGCGGTTTATAAGATAGGTAGTTGTGGCAAAGGCGTAGGTCCAGTAAGAGGGGGTCATCGCAGCATGTGTAAGAAGTGTGAGTCTTGTCTCCACCACATGTCTGTGTTTCCTTTCGGAGATGCCATTGTGCTCGGGAGTATGAGGAGGAGATGTCAGGTGAGAGATTCCTGCTTCTGCTAGTACTGATCGGAGAGCCACAAATTCCCCTCCATTATCAGAATAGAGAGTACCAATCTTTGTGTTGAAGTGATTTTCGACAAGGCTCTTGAAGGTTTTGAAGGTATCTCGAACTTGTGACTTTTGTTTCAAGGGAAACAACCAAGTATAGCGACTGAAATGATCAATGAGTACAATGTAGTACTTGTAGTTGTCGACTGAGGTTATTGGGGAGCTCCAAAGGTCTGTTTAGATGTATTGTAAGGGTCTGGTTGATGATATAGTGTTTTGGTGAAAAGGTAATTTAAAAGTTTTATTGATAGCACAGTCTGAACAAAGAGAGGTTTGAGTTACAGATTGCGCAAAAGGTAAAGAAAAACTTGAAACAATGTTTTTAAGAATAGCAGCAGCAGGATGTCCTAGGCGAAAATGCCAATCACACAAGGTTATTTTGGGTGGGGTAGAAGCAAAGAAGGACTGAAGGGTAGAATGGTTGGCTGGCCACTCGTACAACTCATCCTTGGTCTTGCCTTGGATTAACGGAACCCCCGAGCTGAGATCCTTCACCTGAAAGTGAGCAGGGAAAAATTCAACCGAAACTCTATTAGCATTACATAGGCGATAGACAGAAATAAGGTTCTTCTTGATATTGGGAACACATAAGACATTATTGAGCAGTAAATTTCGATCGCTAGAGGGCATAGAAAGGGAACCAGTGTGTGTGATGGATAAACCAGTTCCATCGCCAATGAGAAATGAGTCTTCACCATTGTAAGCTTGACGTAGCGTCAAGTTGTTGAGGTCACTAGTGAGGTGATGTGTTGCTCCCGAGTCCATCAACCACGCATTTGTCGGGTTCTGAGATGCAACAATCATGTTCGCTCTTGGCTGCCATGGAGGGTTGTAGCCGGAGTTGTTTTGTTGATGCAGCTGTGGGCAACGACGTGCACTGTGACCGAAGACGCTACATATTTGACAACGTCCCTGATAGCCTTTGGTCTGACGTTTGTCTTGTCTGAACGAGTTGTTGTTGTAGTGGGGCGCTTTTCTGGTGTTCCAGTTCTGGTTGTTGTTGTTACGATACTGCTGGTTCTGATTCTGTTTGGGTCGCGGAGTCGCCATGTGAGCAGTGATCGGAACAGAGGCTGCAGTAGGAGTAGCCATAGTCAAAAGCTTGGCTTCCTTATTGATGAGCTTTTCATGAATCTCAACAATGGACGGTGAGACATCACGGCCTTCAACTTGTTTTGCAACAGATTTGTAGTCTTCAGGGAGACCATCGATGATGTACTCAATTTTGTCTTCGTGATCAAGCGGCTTGCCAAGTAGTGCCAACTGATCAAAACGACTTGTGAGTGCCCTCATGTACTCATCAATCGACTTATCTCCTTTGGTGAAGTGTTTGAGTTGCAGGCGCAGTTGCTGGATATGACCGCGTGTCGGAGTTGTGTATGTAGCGGTGAGTGATTTCCACACGTCATGAGAGGTTTTGGTATTTGTGACAAGAGTTTGGATCGAGGGTGACAAAGTTCCTATCAAGCCGCTGTAGATCAAGCGGTCTTGACGACGCCATTTGAGGAATTCTGGATTTGGTGTTGAGGCGGCATCAACAAGGATGGTTTCAGCTGGCGCTGGTTTGGATCCGTAGATATAACCAGCAAGGTCATAGCCGTCGAGGAGAGCATGTATCTGTAGACTCCATGTCATGAAGTTGGTGGAATTGAGTTTGGTTATGTTAACCATGTTGACGTTAAGAAGAGACTGGGTAGTATCGATGAGTTCTTGGTTGACAGCCATGGTGATTTAAAGAGAATGAGGAAGACGATAGATGGTGGCGGCTCAGAAAAAAAAATAGGGTTACCGGCAGCCCTTGATACCATGTAAAGAATGTGTATTGAATGAATAATAATGTACAATAGAGTTAGGCTTTATATACACGAGCCTTAGGTTAACCACTAACAATAGTTTCCTAAAACAGAGGATACAATATCTCATTCATAACTATATCTCTAACATGTTCTCTAACAACAAGTCTCTTCCACATAAAATGCTTCTCCAGCCGTGGTAACAAGAATTGGAAGCAGCCACCTCCCAAAAAGAGTCTATTTTTCAATATTTACCGATCAACACTCTTGGTAGTAAGCAGTCCGCTTTTTTCAGAAGCTTCCAACTCTTTTAACAAGTAAGGTATCATTGAAAGCTTCTATGTATCGAAATCCTAGACCTCCATACCTTTTCGATTTAGATAGGTGTGACCATGCAATCTAACCCATTTTTGTTTTTACGGGCTAGCATCCCACCAGAATTGGGTCAAAGCTGATTGAATCCTCTTTGTTAAGTTTTTCAGCAATTTGAAACACAACATGGAGTAGGATGGGAAAACTGACCTAACGATTTAAGCATGACCTTTTTTCACTTGCTGACAGTTTTCTAGAGCTCCAACTCGCGGCTTTTTTTTAGATACGATAAACGATGGAGGTAAACATATCTTTCTTTCTCCTTCCGAAGTGCTCGGGTAATCCCAAGTACTTACCAAATCCTTATTTAGTCATTCCAAGGCTATATTTTACTCTTGTCCTAACCTCTGCAGGTGTCTTCTTCAAAAAGGTTATTGATGATTTCACGACATTGATCATTGACCCGAAGCTGTCTCATATTCCAGAGGACTTCTTTGAGTCCAGCGACGCTTTTTGCTGATGTCTTGGCAAAGAACATAGTCTCATTCACAAAAAAAAGATGGTTAATCTTTGGACGTCCTCGAGCTACTGGAACCCGGAAAAATTTCCCCAACATTGTGCTGCTGCACATAAACCGGACAAGACCTCACTGCATTAGATAAAGATATATTGTGAAATTGGATCGCCTTGTCCGATTCCTCGAGTAGGAGTGATTAATCCCTGAGCTTAAGAAGTACAAAATGTGTTACCGAATATATATAGATCATTATCCATCCGCTGAACTTATCTTGATACCCGATTCTCTTTAGGACTGCTGCTATGAATTCCCACTGAAGTTTATCATAAGCTTTGATCATGTCGGTTTTAACTGACATAGAGCACTACTTTGTAGCTCCCGATCTCTTCAAATAATGGAGGGTTTCATAAGTTATTTTGATGTTGTCAGTGATCGCCCTTCCAAGAGCGAGAGCAGATTAATTTTAAGCTATGATCAGGTCAAGAACCCTCTGCAGTTTCTTGAGATGATTTTCGAAATGATTTTGTAGAAAATGTTGCATAGAGCTGTAGGTATGTAAGCCGCCACTTTCTTGGGTGCGTTATCTTTGGAATAAAAAGTGAATGTGTGAGGTTGATTTTTCCAGGCCATTCACCAAACCTGAAAAATGCAACAGTCTCGTCAATGTTTGTGGGTATGACAATATCAAAATTTATTCGAAAAAAACTACTGAGAAGCCGTCAGGCCTGGGAGCTTTTTCTAGATTTATGTCGAAGAGGGCTTCTTTGATATCCCTAGAAAAATGGATAGATGTGGGTTCATCATACATTTCTTATGATACCCTTCCAGTTAAAGCTTTGTCTACTACAGATGATGGTAGGGCGTTGTCGGAGGTGAATAACCCGGTGAAATATTTTGTGATGACTTCGATGTTTTCAGGTTCCTCATACACAGATTCACCTTATATGCTTTTGATCACCGAGAACTTGTTGATACCCCTTCTGACTCTAGTCGTCGCATTTAAAAAACCTGGAGTTCCTGTCCCCCAACACTAGCCACAGAGTTCTGCTGCGTTATAGCAAGTATTCCTCTTCCTCATTGTAGGCTTGCTTGAGTGATTGGTTAATTTCGTGAATCAGGTTCTCGTCATTTGTACAACTTGACATTGCTCTCTCCAGCTTGATTTTTCTTCTTAATTTTTTTCTTGACCGTTCTCATGGTGGCTACGATTCCAGCGAGATATTGCTTGTCTGCAAGCTGATATCTTATCCTCCACAAAATATCTGTTCTGACTCCATGTTTCAGAAATAAGCTTCCTGACCTCAGCATTTTTTACGCATCTGTCTATCATATCTAAACAGGCCTCTCTTCCTTTTCAAATCCGGTTAAAAAAAGGAGATGATTCGTCGATGGTCTGATCCCTCGAAGTTAAGGTACGAGCATCGTCCGAAAGGATATAACTCTGCCTACGTGCTGTTTGAGATGGCTCGATCTAGTCGGCAAAGCACTGTATGATTGTGACGTACTCCCTTCCAAGAGAGGAAATTACCTGAGTGTCGCAGATCGAAAAGGTCACATTGTGACATGAAAATCTGGAAGTCCATAAAAGAGCCTTCTAGTCTGATTTTTACCGCCTTCTTTCTCGGTATTGTCAAGTATGTCGTTGAAATAGCCCGTTAGGAACTATGGTTGGCTTCCGGTTAGCACAATGTTAGTAGGCCGTGAAGTAATTGATGCCGATGTTGCTGTTCTGGTGCACCATAAGTAGATGTTGCGAAAAACTTTTTCCTCTTGTAGATAATTTTAGTGTCGATAAAATTATCACAAGTAGAAACACTTTCAGTTCAACACAGGTGTTCCAAAATAGAGAAAGACCTCCTCCTCCAGGTGTATGAGGTGATACACGAATTTTGGATTCGAATTTTAAAGAATCTACCTTTGTCTCCACAAACTCCGAGAGATTTTTCTTTCTCCGATAAGAAAATGATGTCAGGATCTAGGTCTTTCTTGAGATCTTTCAATCTCTGAACTGTTGTGGGATTCCCCAACCCACAACAGTTCCAACTCAAGATTTTCATGGAAGCTATTTGGGCGGATTTGGAAAAATGCGTTCGTAGAGTATGGCTCTGCATCATCTCTGTCACGTGAAGTATTTGGATCAGACAGTCTTGCAGCTACTACAATCTCTCTTGGAGTCGAGGGTGGTTTAAGAACCTGTGGCCGTTTTCCCTGAGTTGTTTGCGATTTTCCAGTCGGTTTACGGGTAGATGATTGGCTGGTCCTTGCTTTGAAAGTCCTTGGTGCGTTTTGAATTGCATGGACCTTCCATTTCCTAGATCCTACACCCCTGAGTACTGTAGTGCTTGTGGATTTTCCTGGTGGTCTTCCTCTCTTCCTTTGTTGGATCAGTGCAATGATTGTTTTCTTCCAGTTGAGGCTCCTCCTCCGGTTGTAGCTTAGCATAGAAGTCATGATCGCTCGTAGTTTGGTTGTTGTACAAATTTATCTGTAAGAAACCAGTTGATGGACTTGATGATTTTGATCCATCCAAGATATTAAATATTGATCTTGATTTGAGGAAGACATTTTGTTTTAAAGAGTTGTACTTTTAGCATTATTTGTAACAGAGAGAAGCTTGGTTCTTGGAATATATATAGAATTTTTTTTGACGGATTTCCGACCGGTTTACAATAGATATATAACGGCTAAATTACAAAAGTTGGTCAGAATCCATCGGAAATTTCTGACGGATTTCCAACTGCCAGAATTTGAAATTAGTGCCGTTGGAAACCGTCTGAAATTTCCGACAGATTCTAATTCCGTCAGAAATTTCCGACGGATTTCTATCGGCCAAAATTCAAAGTTAGTGCCATTGGAAAACCGTCAGAAATTTCTGACCATTTTGACCGATTTTGTTTCGTTGGAAATTTTGGACCAATCGCAATATATCGTTGAAAAGTTTTTAGAAATTTCCGACCGAAAAATCGGTTAGAATGTCCGTCAGTTGTATTCCTTTTTCTTGTAGTGTCTCTTCCTTTGTTGGATCGGGGCAATGATTGTTTTCTTCTAGTTGCGGCTCCTGTTGTAGCTTAGCATAGAAGGCATGATTGGTCGTAGTTTGGTTGTTGTTATTGAGAGAATGTGCCAACATAGAAGTTGTTGTTTCTACAGTTAGGCTGTGCATTTCCTTCCAAATCGTATTATTTTGTTGGTCAGCCAAACGATAGATAGCGTCTTCGAGATTCACTAATCCTCTCTTATCCTCTCCGGAGAGGACATAACCTTTAGTTATTTGTAATATTACATAAATGTTGTTAGTAATTAATAAAAAATAAGAAATTCATTAAAAGTAATTAAGTAAAACATCATTATACTATTATTTATGTTTTGAAACAATATATAATAATTAAAATTGTGTCCGGAAAATATAAAACATTAAGTCTCACTTTTGTACTATTTTATTAACCTTAATAAACTATTTGATAAAATAACAATTGATTAAACATTCAAATAATTTATAAAAAAGAAATTTGGCAAGTTTGAATACAAAAATATTTTTAATATTAAGTAAAATTAATTAACTGAATAGTCTATTTGTCTTTTTCATTTACATGAAATAATATTATATATATATATAAAATATATATATATATATATATATATTATATTTTAAAACAATATTATAATATATATATATTATAAAAATAAAATAATATTCTATATATTAATAATAATATTATCATATATACAAAAATATTATTTTTATATTAAATTAAGTTTTATTAAAAAATATTTTCATGCTTTTAAAGCACACATTAGAATCTACTATAGTTTTATTTTGGTGGTTATATTCTGATCCAAAATTAGTATGGAACACATGTCTCATTTTGATTTTTTTTGTTATCAACATATATTTATGTTGATTTAGCCCAGAGGGCGATTGATAAAATTGTTGAAGAGAAACATGAAGAAAAGAAGCCCAATCGATCGATGGGTTTCTGCCACAAAACCCCATCGATCGATGGCAACTCTGCGAATGAAATGTGCTAAAGTAATCGATCGATTGTACAATACAATCGATCGTTGGAAATAAAACTCCAAATCTCATATTGCCTTGCATCGATCGATGCAGTTTTAGGGCAAAACTGCATCGATCGATTGGCGTTCTGCGACCACCAACTACACCAACCTCACCTACTTCACCTACTGCACCTACTTCACCAACTGCACCAACTCACCTTTCATCATCATGTCTGGAGCTTTTGAAGGACTTCACCTGTGTATAAATAGAGGGGTTGTAACACATACCAGATACACAAATACAAAAATAAAAACATGTTCTTCCCCATTCTCATTCTCTCTCTCAAATCACAAACTCCTTCTATGTTTGATCATCTGTCTAACTAGTATATTCTTCTTTGTATTACTTCCGCAAATTAAGCCATTCTCACATGGTATCAGAGCCTACCACTCTTGAGACCTGATTATATCTCTCATCATCCAACATACTTCCGCAAACCCCTTCATCTAAGCATCCGCAAGAATGGAAAACTCATCAAAAATCTCTATTCCGGTTACTCTCAAAGGAGTAAACTATCTCTTATGGTCTAGGCTGGTGAAAACAGCCTTAGGAGGAAGAGGTCTCTGGTCATACGTGACAGAAGACAAACCATCTACAGAAACCGTCCAAGGAGGGGATGGTAAGGAAGTGGTGGTGGCTAGCAAGGACAAATGGGATCAGGAGGATCTCTTGGTGTTGTCGATCATTCAAAGCAGCCTTGAAACATCAATCTTGGAAGGTTACTCATACTGTGAAACTTCCAAAGAGTTGTGGAACACTCTTCAAAAGGTGTATGGCAATATTTCAAACCTAAGTAGAGTATTTGAAGTCAAGAGGGCTATAAACTCACTCCACCAAGAAGACACGGATTTTAACCAACATTTCAGCAAGTTCCGAGCCTTGTGGGCTGAAATGGAGATGCTGAGGCCAAGCACCGTGGATCCAACTATCCTGAAAGAAAGGAGGGAGCAAGACAAGGTGTTCGCCCTACTCCTCACACTGAACCCCGGCTACAATGACCTCATTAAGCACTTACTAAGAGCCGAGAAGCTACCAACCTTGGAAGAGGTGTGCTCTCATATTCAAAAGGAGCAAGGATCCGTAGAACTCTTTGAAAAAAAGAGGAGACCTTGTGTTGGCAAACACTGCTGAAGGAAGTGCAAACAAGAGTTACTACAAACCGGATGACAAGAAAAGTTGGGTATGTGATCACTGTAAGAAGAAAGGGCACGGGAAGGACAAATGTTGGATTCTTCACCCTCATCTCAAACCACAGAAGTTCAAAACCCCTTACTATAATGCCAGAGCCAACTTCTCTGATAACAATCATGCCGAGAAAGGAAAAGCACTTGCATCCAGCAGCACCAGGAGTGTAATAACCAACCAGGATGAGTCCATCAGGCGTTCTGACATTGAGAACCTCATCAAAGCCCTCAAAGATAACTCTGGTAACATTCTTGGTACCTCTTTACATGCTTATCATACGGGTCACTCCTTGAACGCTAGCACAAAGTCAAAAATAACTAAACCCCTAGTAATTGATTCTGGAGCTAGCCACCACATGATTAGTGACAAAGGATTGATTAAAAATATTGTTCCATCACTAGGAAATGTCCTTATAGCTAATGGCGAGATGGTGCCAATTAAAGGGATTGGTGAACTTAGGATATTTGAAAAAGATTCCAAAGCTTTCTATATGCCTAATTTCACATCCAATTTGTTATCTGTAAAAAGAGTGGCTA
The DNA here is from genome assembly GCA_905132765.1 of Moricandia arvensis. Lineage (NCBI taxonomy): Eukaryota > Viridiplantae > Streptophyta > Magnoliopsida > Brassicales > Brassicaceae > Moricandia > Moricandia arvensis. The sequence continues at coordinate 79,764 of CAJHQP010000313.1, read as the reverse complement.
CTGACTTAAATTGCAATGTTACCTTCACGCCTAATGATGTCTATTTTCAGGATATTGAAACTAGTAGGTTACTTGGCAAAGGTGTAACCAAAGGAGACTTGTACTTACTTGAAGACACTATGCCAACAACCGATTTATCTATTGCTTTAAGTTCTTGTTTTAACCTCCCTAAAGATATCATGTGGCATGCTAGATTAGGACATCCTCATTCTCGTGCCTTGAACATCATGCTACCTAGTATTTCCTTTCAAAAAGTGTGTGAAGCTTGTATTCTAGGAAAACATTGCAGAACTGTGTTTCCTAAGTCTAGTACTATCTATGAATGTGCATTTGATTTAATCCACTCTGATGTATGGACTGCACCTTGCACATCTAGAGAACTCCATAAGTATTTTGTGACATTTATAGATGAGAAAACTAAATACACATGGATCACTCTACTTAAATCAAAGGATAGGGTATTAGATGCATTCATAAACTTCCAAAATCATGTCTCTAACCATTACAATGCAAAGATAAAGATTTTGAGATCAGATAATGGTGGGGAATATACAAGCAATGCATTTAAGCATCACCTATCCAAGCACGGAATAATTCATCAAACAAGCTGCCCATATACTCCTCAACAAAATGGTGTGGCCGAAAGGAAGAACCGGCACCTTATGGAAGTAGCCAGAAGCATGATGTTCCACATGAACGTACCAAAAATGTTTTGGGGAGATGCCGTGATGACTGCCTGCTATCTGATCAACAAAATACCAACCAAGGTATTGCAGGATCAGTCGCCACATGAGGTATTAAACAAGAGAAATCCATCTATAGATCACCTTCGGGTATTTGGTTGCGTGTGCTTTGTGTTGATACCAGGAGAGCAAAGGAACAAGCTGGAACCAAAGAGCACCAGAGCCATGTTTATTGGCTATTCACCTCAACAAAAAGGATACAAATGCTATGTACCGGAGACCAGGAGGGTCTTAGTATCCAGAGATGTGAAGTTTGTTGAGTCAAAAGGTTACTATGAAGAAAAAAGTTGGGATGAAGTGAAAGACTTGTCGCAATCTGCCTCAGACAGAGCTGAGAATTTAAGAAGAGTCATGGAAAATATTGGCATTACAATACCGAGAAGAGAAGCTGCAGTTCAACCTCCATCAACCCGCCAAGACCCAACAGGAGAAATGGACCAGGAGGGAACTTTTAATGAAGGTACAGAGGACGCTCCTCTTGATCCTGAGGGGGGGAATCAAACTGAGTCGCAGCCGGACAATACAGCTACTCATGATCAAGAAGAGCAACCAGAAGAATCAAGAGACAATGAAGATCAACCAGCGGATGATGGAGCTACAACAACTGAGGAAACTATCCAACCACTAAGAAGAAGCACTAGGATCCGACATACAAGAGTGTACTTCAACTCACAAGCCGTGGCACACCATTCACAAACTCCATGTTCCTTAGTAGAGTTTCCTGCCAGCCACCAAGCCTTCATGACTAGTGTGGATCAAGAATTTATTCCAAGAAACTATGAAGAAGCTATGAAGATAGATGAGTGGAGGAAATCAGTGGAAGATGAAATTGGCGCCATGATCAAAAATGAAACCTGGTTTGAGTGTGAACTTCCCAATGACAAGAAAGCCGTGACAAGCATGTTGCTGTTCACCATCAAATACTTAGCAAATGGGAAGCCAGAGAGGAAGAAGACACGGCTTGTGGCAAGAGGCTATACACAAGTATATGGAGAAGACTACCTTGAGACATTTGCACCAGTAGCAAAACTTCATACCATCAGGATTCTCTTGTCCATTGCCGTAAACCTAGAATGGGATCTTTGGCAAATGGATGTCAAGAATGCGTTTCTACAAGGAGAGCTTGAAGATGAAGTGTATATGAGACCACCACCTGGTATGGAAGGCATGGTAAAACCTGGAAATGTTCTAAGACTAAGGAAAGCTATCTACGGGTTGAAGCAATCTCCAAGAGCTTGGTACCATAAGCTAAGTACAACCTTGAATGGAAAAGGATTTACAAAGTCTGAAGCTGATCATACTCTTTTCACCCTCACAAGCAATCAAGGAATCATTGCCATACTGATCTATGTAGACGACCTCATCATCACCGGCAATGATAAGAAAGGGATTGCATCAACCAAAGAGTTCCTCAAGGCAAGCTTTGACATCAAAGATTTAGGAGAGCTAAAGTATTTCTTGGGCATTGAGATGTGTAGATCCAATGAGGGTCTGTTCATGTCCCAAAGAAAGTACACGCTTGACATACTTAAAGAAGCTGGTAATCTAGGAGGAAGAACAGCCAAAACACCATTAGAAGAAGGCTACAAAGTAATGCGTGAGGGGGAGATAGAAGATAAGCCATATGAAGACCCAAAACACTATAGAAGAATGGTGGGGAAGCTAATCTATCTAACCATCACAAGGCCGGATGTGTGTTTTGCTGTGAACCAAGTCAGTCAGCATATGCAAGCACCAAAAATGTATCACTGGAACATGGTGGAAAGGATTCTAAGATATCTTAGAGAGGCACCAGGGCAAGGAGTTTGGCTAGGCTGCAACAATAGCACTGAGATCGTGGGGTATTGTGATGCAGACTGGGCTGGAGACAGAAAGGACAGGAGGTCTACTACAGGATACTGCACATTCATTGGAGGTAATCTAGTCACTTGGAAGAGCAAGAAGCAGAAGATAGTCGCATGTTCCAGTGCTGAAGAGGAATATAGGGCAATGAGGAAGCTCACTAGCGAACTGATTTGGATAAAGAACCTACTAATGGATGTGGGAATTGAGCAAACCACTCCCATAACCATGCATTGTGATAATCAGGCGGCTATCCACATAGCTTCCAACAATGTGTTCCATGAGCGGACTAAACATATTGAAGTGGATTGTCACAAAGTTAGACAAGCCGTGGAGCAACAGATCATCTTGCCATGTTATACACGAAGTGAGGAACAACTAGCAGATATCTTCACCAAAGCTGCAAACCAAAAAGTCTGTGAGTTCATTCATTCAAAGCTTGGACTCATGGAACTCCCATCTCATTAAGTCTCCCCTTCATGAAGTATTCTACTCTTTTTCCTTGGCTGGGGTTTTATCCCATGAGGTTTTACCTGGCTAAGTTTTTAATGAGGGAATGCTTCATGACTTCCAAGCTTGACTTGTTTCATATGGTCAAGCTTGAGGGGGAGTGTTGAAGAGAAACATGAAGAAAAGAAGCCCAATCGATCGATGGGTTTCTGCCACAAAACCCCATCGATCGATGGCAACTCTGCGAATGAAATGTGCTAAAGTAATCGATCGATTGTACAATACAATCGATCGATGGAAATAAAACTCCAAATCTCATATTGCCTTGCATCGATCGATGCAGTTTTAGGGCAAAACTGCATCGATCGATTGGCGTTCTGCGACCACCAACTACACCAACCTCACCTACTTCACCTACTGCACCTACTTCACCAACTGCACCAACTCACCTTTCATCATCATGTCTGGAGCTTTTGAAGGACTTCACCTGTGTATAAATAGAGGGGTTGTAACACATACCAGATACACAAATACAAAAATAAAAACATGTTCTTCCCCATTCTCATTCTCTCTCTCAAATCACAAACTCCTTCTATGTTTGATCATCTGTCTAACTAGTATATTCTTCTTTGTATTACTTCCGCAAATTAAGCCATTCTCACAAAAATGGTCTGGTACAAAAAATTTCGAGGCGGAGAACTGAAATAATTTCACTACTTATTGTTCGTAAAAGAAACATCAAAATGGCTTTACTAATCTTATTTCATGAAAGTCGTCTATGTAGGAACACAATGCACAAGAAAAATAGAAAAAATAGTGTGTCTTATCCCATTAATAGTGAATTCTTTATATAGAAATATAATAACTTGTGTAATAAGCATAATTTGAAAAATAAATAAAGATTTGAGAACAAGTATATCTAGCACTTTTCATAATTGTACTATCACAATATTCATAAATTATAACACTTTCCCTTTATGTGCATTATGCGCGTAAGATGATGTCTCGTTAAAAACTTTATTATGAAAACTCAATGGAAAAAATCATGGTTAAGAGAAAAAGAATGTAGCTCGTAATGATTTCTCCTCATGTGTACATACGTCAAGATCTTTGAGACATTATAATTCGATAAGATAAACTAATTTCTTGGAATTAGCAGTGGATAATGCCTTGTTGAATAAATCAACCATATTGTTACTTGAACAAACATGTAGGATACAAAGATCATCATTCTTCTGTAGTGTGGGTCTTGTTATGTTTTGATCATTTTCTTTGATTCTCTTGATTTCGAAGATTTTAGAACAGTGATAGACTATATCTCTGAAATTGTAAAATTTGCTTTGGGTGTCTATCATTTGTGTGTTCTTTGTTGCATCGTTGAAATCTTGTTATGGAAAAATCGTGTGGGATAAAAACCATGATAAGAAAAAAGTACAATTACACACATTATCAAATTTCTTCCCTTAAAAACAATATCTTCAGGATATGCATTTCAAATAAATCTCTTATGAAAATTGATTATAGCATAATAAACTCTTTCAGTTTCTATTATAATATCTAGGGTCTGTTGACTTTTGGTCCATAATTCTCCTTCGACATAAACAATAATATTTGGTCTATTTGAGCTTCAACCCAAATCTCTTTGCATACAATCATTTAATCATTCCTTTTGTGCACACGACTTGTTCATGCTCTTACTATAAAAGTTATTGACATGAATTTTTTTCTTGTCATGTGAATCATATACTTCAGTTATGAAAAAGATGAGTAACTTGCTCAATAACACTTTAAATATGAAACTTCAAGACTAAACATATATGAGAATCTTAATATAAAATCCCTTAAATATATTTTACGATAACATCTCATTTTTAGATCTTTCGTTTGGAATACATAAAGACAATATGATATTGTCAACAGTTTTTTTCTAAACTACATTTTTTTTGTAATTTCTCAAAAGTTTTGATTATATTCAAATCAATGATTCTATTGATTTATAGTCTCTTGATAAATATAAATGATGTCTTGATTAAATTATAATATTGCATATATCCCATAAAAGATATTTTGATCGAATAGCTAGAGTTTCCGAGAACATAATTTTGATATTATCAATTCTTCATGAATTTATCTTTCATGGATTACATTTTTCACTCGGTCGCATAATTCAAGTTTTTCCTTTATTACCAAACTGATAAGAAATTTGAAATTAGTTGCATCTACCACATGATTATGTCTCTTCACAATCAATTTCACATTGATCTTTCTTTGGTGCAACATCTCATTTATATCCCACTTGTTTTACAAATTTTAGTGTATAGACTACTGGTCCAAATACAAGAGTTTATATCTTTATCTATTGTTTCTTTCTGATTTGGCCAATCATTTATTTGTATAAAATTTTCAGTTTCATGATCCTCTTTCTCATTTAACATATCAAATACTACGTTTCATGCATAAATATCATTGATGTCTATCTCTTTATCGGTTCCATTTTATTTGATACATGACATAACTTATTGAAATCTTTTCACTATTTCAGATACATGAATTTCTTTCAGTCATGTTTAACATCTCTTATGGAGATCATACAAAAACTTAATTTCCTCGGTTTGACAATTATCAATATATGCTCCTTTTCATTTACGAGGAATCTTATATTTGAAACAAATATGTCTACCACATTTCTGGTATGACTTGCAGTTTGATATTGTTCTTCTAAAACATCAATTCTTATTGGAGCATTTATTAATGATATATGTGACTTGGTCACACTATATTATGGTCAGTAACTGTGTCTCACTACTGTTTTACTAAGTTTTATAACTCAATTATCTTTGGGACTTTATTTCACATTCTCTTTAGTTTGAGGATCACTGAGAATTCATTTCAACTTATTTTCTTTTTCAACTGTTTATTTTCTCTCCTTTATGTTGGAAAAACGAATTCAATTTTAGTTTGCAAATCAAGTCTTAGTTATATCCGTCATGGGTGGCTATAGGTTCTCAATCATCAATTGAGATTCATAACCAACATATATTCCCAACCTTATGTGAAACTCATCGTAATTAAAGCTTTGTGGCGTAGCAACTGAAATGCATACTGCGCATCATTGCTGGCGAAGGACTTCCCTGAGTTGGGTCTGAAGATAGATGATTGTAAAGAAATGACGTGGATCCAATCATTATTGTGATGGATGACATGGAGAAAGTTAAACCGGAAGTTTTACTTGAAAGAGAACCCGGATCAACAAAATTTCTCAAGAGGGAATCAGATTACATGGAGAAGGAGATGACCAACCTCGAACTAAACCGATTGTTTGGAAATTAGCGACATTAGACATAACCGTCTTGGTTTTGAATCTATAAAGAGGGAATCTAAATGTGACTGCTACAAATGAGACGACAAGTTCACATAGGAACAAACTATACAAAATCCGACATTCAATGACTTCGTCTGATGCTGGACCAGAAGCGGACAGGCTTTACGTTGGTAATATAAGAACAACCAATAAAATAATGACCCCGTTCGTGTCGAAAAACCCTTGAAGCTCGTATCTGAACTATAGAGATGTCGATATCGGGGTTGATGATCATGGAGCTAATAGTTATCGAAAGGGAGAAATCTCAAGGAGGAAGTATTTTGGTTAGAATTTTGATCGGCTGGTTCGGGTTAAAACCGCTATAGATTCGGAATAGTTCTTTAGGAATAAGCAGCGTATATCAACATTATCAACATTACATTATAAGAGAAGGTAAACAAAGTTCATGTGACTCTTTTCAACTTTCTTTAATGTTTCTTCATGACACTTGGAATAGTTTTTTTTTATAATCATATTCCATGTATGGACGTTAAAATGGGTAAACCCATCCCTTTTAAACCTGAATTCCGAACCTGTTTATATCCATTTAAGGTCAAAATGGTGTAAAGCAGCGGTGGTGGATGCGTTTGTGGGAGTTTTCAATATGAATAATTGCGTTTTTAAGCGTTATTTATCGATTTGTATGACTAGTATAATGGTTAGAAATTTGTGCATTTGTGAGATACTTATGAATGGTCGACTACCAAATACGGTAGAGGTTAAATAATAAATTAATAATATTAACAGTTTATATAATTATAAAAATATTAAAAATCATATTATTATAAGAAATATAATTATTATATTTTTTAAATCATAGCATTAAATTTTTAAAAAATATTTTTGGATTTAAATATATATATATATGTCTAAAATTATAAAAAATATTTTTTAAAAAAGTTTTTTATATAGAAATATTATAATTTATATCATTTCAATAAAAATTAATTAAATACATTTTATATATTTATATTTAAAAAAATGTTATTGTCATATATCCTACTGTAACAGTAAATGATAGGTGGAACCAATTGTTTTTCTAAATTTCAAAGGTTTGGAACGATGTAAAGTGGTTTACAATATTTTTTGTGATTGTTTTAAAAAACTAATATCCGCTACCACCTACAAATGCAGTGTTTGCGGGTGGTAGCTGCGTTTGTAGATGGTAATAGCAAAACTAGTCAAACTCTTAGTTTTAAGGTCTACAAGGATTTACCCATTTAAACCCGCAAAATTATGTTGGCCCATTTCGACATGCTTAGTTCTATTTAAAATGTTTTATGGTTTTCTATTTTCTTAAAGATATGTTTTTCTAGTGTATACCTATTTAAAATAAAATTTTATAAATTTAATTTTTTTTAAAGTTATAAATTTATTTAAAGATTTTTACTGAAAAGAGGTGTAAATAATTTTTAAGTTGATGAAAAGAAAAATTTGAAAAATAAATCTTTAAAAATTTGATTTTAATAAAAGTAACTTTTTAAAAATATATATTTTTCAGAAATATTTTTTTTAAATAAATTTTTACGAAAATATCTAACAAATTGCCTTTTTCAAAAAGAAAAGTTTCTGTATATTTTTTCGAAAAAAATCAAAAAATATTTTGTATAGATCTCTTTAAAATAATACTTTTTGAAAAATAAAATGCAAAAAAAGTTTTTTTTTAAGTTCTTTTTCAGACACAATTATTTAATTAATTAACTATATCAAGTTAAACGGGTTAATATGATCCCATTTAATCTTTAGTTAAACCCTATTTAATAAATATTTCTTGATAAAACAACTCATTAAATTAAATAGATCTCAATGTGCATTTATTTATATTAAAAACTCGTTTTAACATTCCTAATTCCACATTTCAAATGTTAGTTATGTATGGAACCTTGGATACTCAAAGTACGATCTAGTTGAACGCAAATTGAAAAACGGTCCACAACAAGAAAAAACATTATTCAATACAATACTAGCAAAATGTGTCTCCATATGCAGTCGGAAACAAAACACTTTTGGCTTCAACATTAATCAGATAATTAACTCAAATATTAAGGTTTCTAGGTTTAAAGAGGTTGGCCACTTATCCACCTTTCGAACAAGATTGAGCTCTCCACTGGTTTATATTCTAGTGTGTGCCCACCTCCCTATATAAACCAAACCCATTCACCAATCAAGATATCTGATGTAGAATATAAATGATTTGTAAATGATGATTTATGATCAAAGAGTTACTTTCACAGTGGCATATGTCATCTTATTTGCATAAGTCTGGGTGTATCTGCAAATATAAAGGTTAACAAGTGAAATGAAGTAAAAGAAATCAAGAAAACAATGAAAAAGTGATTGGTGTATATGTACCCAGCGACTTTATCTTGCACGATCCATGGCCTCCATTTCTCAATAATTGAAAAGTTTAGAGACCTTATCCACTCTTGAGTTCCAATGAAAGGGATTGTCATATCGTGATCACCACTTTTCACCATAAAAATCAATGCCATAAAAATTACAAACCAATTAATTGATGAAGCAAACATGTGAACAAGTTGTTAAATATTTGTGTACCTGAGGACGAGAGATCGATAGCCTTTGATGCTGTTATTCATATGGTATGGTATACTACTTTTAATGTCTTGAATGCAATGCACATTCGCACTGTCACATTGCTCCCATTTTCGTTTAGTTCCCTGCAATCATAGAGTTTGATCATCAGATCAAACCAATGATCAATGATACTAAACATGTTATCGTATATATTACCTTTGTCACTTTAAGTGCTCTACGTACGCTCTCGTTATTAGCCCAATATTCAGACAGAGAGTACCGATACGTCTACACAAAACAACCTTGTTCAATACTCTTCTCTAGTGGTTTGTTAATTGGCAGGCCATTTGATCCAAATATACCAAGAAGCTTACATAGCAATCAAGAGATGTTTTGTCACAATTTGACTCTTGAACATGTTGTTCATATACTTTAGAGACAGACTGTAAATGAACCACAAAAAAAAATCTAAGTTAGTGATTTATCATTGAGTCACCATTTCATTCAAGTATCTAAAATTCCAGAATTTGTGTGTATACCTTTTTGTAGTCTTTAACGAGTCTCAAACATTCTGTGTTAAGAGGATCCACATGAAAATAGTCTCCTCCACAGCTTCTTTGCATCGCCTACAAATGTAAGAGAGTTTGTAATGCTGCTTCAGTTACTTCATTGTGGTGACAAGAGACGAGTGATTCTCAATGTTGTAATTGGTACCTCAAAGAGTTCATCAGAGATGAGTGCCATTCCATGAGCAAATGCAACACGAGTGTTATTATCATAATCAAAGTTTGTTAACGGGTTTCCGATTATATAGCCCTGTTGTTGGAAAGCGTAGAGAGAGAGATGAAGAGAGAGAGAGAGAGAGAGAGAGAGAGAGAGAACTTTAGTGTCCCTATACTTGATAAGGTATACCGAATTAAAAGTAAATAGCAAACAAACCCTTATGAACCTGGAGATTTATTTGCGGTTTGCAACATATATAGTTTTCTGCAATTAATTGGTAAAATAGCTGAATCAAGAAAAGAGCTTGCATAAGGATTTTGAAGTGATAGAAAAACAAATTTACCATTTGAAATTTCTTGAACGATGGCTGGAACCACCTTACCGGAATAAAAATTTCCGGTTACATAAAACGGATTGGAGAAATATTTAGGGTGCTTGTCTAGCCACTGCACAACAATCACCAAAAGTATATGCATTAAGATTACATGCTTCAACAGACAGTTTGAACTTTCCCTTTACCTTACGTAGAAACTCATTGACCCGCTTAACTGCTATTGTGTCACTTTGTCTATCAGCCAATGGGTTTCTTGAGTAGGAAAAGCCAGTTCCAACAGGCTGGTCTAAATAGATTATATTCGTATTGACGTGATATCTTTGTTTCCTATTTCGTATATATGCATTTACTGTAAATTAGAGTATCATATCACGTCTCCGTGATTTAGGATCTTGATTGACATTCCTCTCCAAGGAATTGCTTTGTATATATTCATGACCTTATGGTCTGTAAATATCATCAGAACTTTCTCAATCATTCTCTGTTTGTTCATGGTATCAGAGCCCTTACGGCAATAAACAAAAATGAGCGAGACAAATGAAACCGTGGTTGGGGGTGGTGATGCATCGAAGAACTCGGCATATCATCTCGCAGCCAATGAAAATCCTGGTGGTGTTATTGCACAGGTGCAATTCACAGGTGAAAATTTTGACGAATGGGCCCAAGCCATGAGATCGGCATTACGGGTGAAGAAGAAATACGGGTTCGTTGATGGAACCGTGACAAAGCCAGAAGACACTGCACCAGACTATGAAGATTGGCTGTGTGCAAACTCGATGGTGACACTTTGGATCCTCAATACCATTGAACCCAAAGTGAGAAGAACTCTTGCCAACAAAGAAGATCCAAAGGAGCTGTGGAAGGAGATCAAGGATCGTTTTTCTGAAGGAAATGGTCCGAGAATTCAAGAGATTAAGGCGGAACTTGCAAACTGTCGTCAAGAAGGCACTAGTATCATTGATTACTTTGGAAAGTTGCAGGTTCTTTGGGAGAATCTGATGAATTATGATCAGATCCCAACATGTAAGTGCGGAAACTGCACATGTGATTTACGTGTTGAGTTGGAGAAAAGGAGAGAAGATGACAAAGTTCACCAGTTCTTGTTGGGTCTCGACAACGCTGTGTATGGAGGGGTGAGAACATCAATTATAAGCACTGATCCACTGCCAAATCTCAATCAGGTTTATTCAAAAATCAAATCAGTAGAGCGTGTGCAATCTGTGATGCGTGGCCGGGAAGAACAAGTAACACAAGCTGCTGCGTTTGCAATGTATGCTCCACGAAACGGCGATGCTGGTGATGACAAATCCAAGTTGGTGTGTCCAAACTGTAAGCGTAAGGGGCACACGAAAGATGCATGCTTCGAGCTCATCGGCTACCCTACTTGGTGGGGTGAGCGTGGAGGAAAGAATCAACGTGGCAGAGGTCGTGGCGGTATGGTGAGAGCAAATGCCACGTACGTAACAAGCAATGAAGGACAGAGTGTTGATGCTGTCAAAAATGGGTTCACGGGTTTGAATAATGAGCAGTGCAAGTCGCTCATTCAACTCTTGGATAATCAAAGCAAAGGAGCTTCGACGAGCCGATTGAATGGTAAGTCTGAATATTTGGATTGGGTGATTGATACAGGGGCTTCTAATCATATGACAGGTAGCTCAAATTTTCTTAATGATTTGACTTCAATATTGTCTTGCAATGTGGGTTTGCCGAATGGGACAAATACGGTGGCTTCACAAAAGGGAACAGTTGTGTTTGATGTTGACTTCTCGTTGAAAAATGTTTTGTTGGTTCCTGATCTTAGATGCAATTTGATCTCAGTCTCCCAGCTCATTGAGGATTCAGATTGTGTTATGCAGATAGCTAACATTGGATGTGTTATTCAGGACCGTACAATGAAGAGCCTGATTGGTGCGGGTGAGCTGCGAGATGGACTTTATTTCTTCCGACGGTTGAAAGGATTTCAAGCTTTTAGTATGAATAAAGATGGAGCCGAAGATGTCTGGCATCAGCGATTAGGCCATCCGTCTAATAGAGTTCTTGAGATGTTTCCAGTTGTTAGTAAGAGAATTCAAGATTTTTCAGCTTGTGATGTTTGTCTTCAAGCTAAACAATGTCGTGATTCGTTTTCTACAAGTAATAATAAAGCGTCGGAAATTTTTGAAATGGTGCATTGTGACATTTGGGGACCTTATCGAATTCCAAGTCTTTGCAATGCTTATTACTTCCTCACGATAGTTGACGATTACTCACGAGCAACTTGGGTATACTTATTACATGATAAAGCTCAAGTTCATAAGACAGTGAAAAATTTTCTGAGTATGGGTCTACGACAGTTTGGAAAAACAGTGAAGATCTTACGCAGTGACAACGGAACCAAATTTGTCAGCATGGGAGATTTTTTCAGAGAAGAAGGGATAATTCATCATACCTCTTGTGTGGGAACTCCGCAACAAAATGGTCGAGTCGAGCGGAAGCATCGGCACTTGTTAAACATTGCTCGCGCTTTGTTGTTTCAGTCAAAACTTCCAACCAAATTCTGGGGTGAAAGTGTTTTAACTGCGGCTCACCTAATCAATCGTACTCCTACAGCGGTTCTTAATGGTAAAACTCCGTATGAGTTGTTGTATGGAGCAACACCAAACTACGAAAATCTCAAAGTATTTGGTTGCTTAGCTTATGCACATAATCAACGGAGGAATGGAGACAAATTTGCACCAAGATCTCGCAAGTGTCTCTTTATCGGGTATCCTTTTGGAAAAAAGGGTTGGAACTTATATGACATTGAAAAAGGCGAGATAATAGTTTCTCGTGACGTCGTATTTGTTGAAACAGAGTTCTCTTCTGTCGATGAAGAAATAGATCACAGAGTAGTAGATACTGATTGGTTGTTTGAGGTTTATGATACACCAACTACAGAAAATCAAAAGTCACATGATATGTCACCTCTAGAGCCTGATTCTCCGACTGACCATCACGAATCTGTGTCAGAGCCTCCGCCTCAGCCTACTGATCCTCCGCCTGCTGATCCTCAGCCGAGTATTTCTCAGACAACTGATCCCGAGACACGTGATCCTCAACCTGCAAGCGCACCTTCTGCACCAAACATAGTAGAAACCGCAGAAACCTTGGGAAGAGGACACAGACACAGAAAGCCTCCGGTTAAGTTACATGACTATGTCACACGAACGGTTCAAGTTGACTCTACGGCTCTTCTAAGAGATGATTATGAGCAATGCTTGCAGACTGCCACTTATCCAATCTCAGATTATATTGACTGTGAGAAATTCTCAAAGTCTCATCGTGCATTTCTCTCAGTAATTACTGAAGCTAAGGAACCCAGAACCTTCAAAGTAGCTATGCTAGATGGTAAATGGCGAGATTCAATGGGAAATGAGATTGTGTCACTGGAGGAGACTGATACATGGGACATGGTAGAACTACCGCCTGGTAAGAAACTCATTGGCTGCAAATGGGTCTTTCGTATTAAATATAACGCCGATGGTACAATCGAACGTTACAAGGCTCGGTTGGTAGCACTTGGAAATACACAGATTGAAGGAACTGATTTCAAGGAGACGTTTGCACCTGTTGTTAAGATGACAACAGTTCGTGCTACATTAGGTGTTGCTGCTGCTCGCAATTGGGATGTCCATCAAATGGACGTCCACAACGCATTTTTACACGGTGATTTAAATGAGGAGGTGTACATGAAGCCACCACCTGGTTTTCGTACTAACAATCCGAACCACGTTTGTCGATTGAAGAAGTCACTATATGGATTACGCCAAGCGCCACGGTGCTGGTTTGGCAAGTTGAGAACATCACTTCTCAGGTATGGCTTCACTCAATCGTATAGTGATTACTCACTCTTTACTATGCGGAAGCAAGGAAAAGCGCTATATGTTTTGGTTTACGTTGATGATCTAGTGATCACTGGTAGTGACACAATGGAGATCACTCGCTTCAAAAAGTACTTAAGTGAGTGCTTTCATATGAAAGATCTTGGTAGATTGAAGTATTTTTTGGGGATCGAAATAGCGAGGAACTCGGAGGGTATCTTTCTCAGTCAAAGAAAGTACACTTTAGACATTATTATGGACTGTGGTCTTCTTGGTGTAAAACCAGTTGCATTCCCCATGGAGCAACAACATACACTGCCAATCGCTAAGGGTCCTCTTCTATCTGATCCGGAGAAATATTGTCGCTTAGTTGGCCGTCTTATTTATCTTCTTGCAACCCGTCCCGAACTTACTTACTCGGTTCACATGCTATCACAGTTCATGCAACAACCTCGAATAGAGCATTGGGGATCAGCGCTCCGAGTAGTTAAGTACTTGAAAGGAACTCAGGGTCAAGGTATTCTTCTTCGATCGGACTGTGATCTACGACTTCATGCTTGGTGCGATTCGGATTGGGCTGGTTGCCCGTTGACAAGACGGTCTCTCTGTGGCTGGTTCGTCACTTTAGGGGCTTCACCTATCTCTTGGAAAGCAAAGAAACAGCCTGTTGTATCTCTTTCATCAGCTGAAGCCGAGTATAGAGGCATGGCTTTCTCTTTGCAGGAACTAAAATGGTTGAAACAGCTTCTGCAAGACTTGGATATTCAGCATACCGAACCGATGGAACTTCACTGCGACAGTCAATCCGCCCTACACATCGCCAAAAACCCTGTCTTCCACGAAAGAACAAAACACATTGAGAAAGACTGTCATTTTGTCCGAGATGCCATCCAAGACAACTTAATTACCACATGTTTTGTTCCATCCTCTGAACAGCTTGCCGATATCTTTACAAAAGCCTTGGGTCGACGCGAATTTGAGGCAATAGTCTTCAAGATGGGCATTATCAATCCCCATGCTCCATCTTGAGGGGGGGTATTGACGTGATATCTTTGTTTCCTATTTCGTATATATGCATTTACTGTAAATTAGAGTATCATATCACGTCTCCGTGATTTAGGATCTTGATTGACATTCCTCTCCAAGGAATTGCTTTGTATATATTCATGACCTTATGGTCTGTAAATATCATCAGAACTTTCTCAATCATTCTCTGTTTGTTCAATTCGCAACCTGAAAAGACGCAATCATTCTAAACTTCAAGATCAAGAAGTTCCCATTCTGAATACTGTTTTTACATCATATAACTAGGCTTGGGAGTTTAAGTTATTACCCGTGGATCCCGTCCTGTTTGATCCGTCTCAGGACGGGTGCAAGTCGACCGATTTAAATTATTTTGAATAGCACGACTTGAGATTATTTTAAGCGAAATGGATTTGGGTAAGCCGAATTTGAGTCGTGCGTACCAGCCAACCCACAATTTAAAAAAAGATCGTAAAAATATTATAAATATTGATATAACTTAATTATAAATATATTCTTTTGATATGTTTTCTTAAAATTAATTAATATGTAATTAAAATAATTATTTCAATATAATTAACATTACTTATGGAGAGCCTAGTATCACTCAACCTCAGACGAGTGAGGAACCAAGGAGATCACCTACTTCCCCAGTAACTGAAAGAACTGGAGAAGAAGCTGCACCAGTAGACCATCCTGATCCTGAGGGGGACACTGAACCTGAATCACAACAACAAAGGGAAGATGATTCACCAGCAATACATGATCAAGATGGACTACATGAATCTGAACCTGACCAGTCTAGTGAAGATCAAGATCAGGGAGAGCATGTAGAGACAGGGGTTGAAGAGCAACAGATTCAACCACTAAGGAGAAGTACCAGGATAAGGAAAGATCCATCTCATTGGATCAACACCAGAGTATACTTCAACAACAAGGCAGTAGCACATCCCATACAAGCAACCTGCTCAGTGGCATACTATCCTCAAGATCACCAAGCCTTCATCAGTAACCTGGATCAAGAGTACATTCCAAGGTCTTATGAAGAGGCAATGGCACTGGATGGATGGAGAGAGTCAGTTGGAGATGAGATCAATGCTATGATCAAGAATGATACCTGGTATGAAACTGAGCTCCCCAAAGGAAAGAAGGCTGTGACAAGTCGCCTAATTTTCACCATCAAGTACCTAGCCAATGGAAAGCCAGAAAGAAAAAAGACAAGGCTAGTTTCAAGGGGATACACCCAAGTCTATGGAGAAGATTATCTGGATACATTTGCACCAGTAGCCAAACTCCATACCATAAGGGTGGTTCTCTCATTAGCTGTCAACCTGGAATGGGATCTATGGCAAATGGATGTTAAGAATGCATTCCTACAAGGTGAATTAGAGGATGAAGTATATATGCGTCCTCCTCCTGGCTTAGAAGACATGGTGAAACCAGGGAATGTATTGAGACTAAAGAAAGCTATCTATGGACTGAAGCAATCCCCTAGAGCTTGGTACCAACAAGCTGAGCACAACTTTGAATGGAAGAGGATTCAACAAATCAGAAGCAGACCATACTCTCTTTACTCTCTCAAGTCAGCAAGGAATGGTGGTGATCCTTGTCTATGTGGATGACATAATTATCACAGGAATTGACAAGGAAGGTATTAACTCAACCAAAGCTTTTCTTAAATCTTCATTTGATATCAAAGATTTGGGTAAGTTAAAGTACTTCCTAGGGATTGAAATATGTCACTCGGATGAGGGGCTGTTTTTATCCCAAAGGAAGTACCACTTGATCTTTTAAATGAGGCAGGAAAGCTTGGAGGGAGAGTAGCCAAAACACCACTTGAAGAGGGATACAAAGTATTGCGTGAGGGGGAGTTTGAAGATGAAGCATTTGGAGATGTCAAACTCTATAGGAAAATGGTTGGGAAGCTGATCTATCTAACCATTACAAGGCTAGACATCTGCTTTGCTGTGAATCAAGTCAGCCAGCATATGCAAACACCTAAAGTCCATCACTGGAATATGGTGGAAAGGATTTTGAGGTATCTAAGGGAAGCTTCGGGTCAAGGTATATGGATGGGCTGCAACAAGAGCACAGAAATTGTGGGATATTGTGATGCAGACTGGGCTGGTGATAGAGTAGAAAGGAAGTCTACAACAGGGTATTGCACCTTCATTGGAGGCAATCTGGTTACATGGAAAAGCAAGAAGCAGAAGATAGTATCATGTTCCAGTGCTGAGGCAGAGTATAGAGCAATGAGGAAGCTTACCAGTGAGCTCATTTGGATCAGAAACCTGCTCAAAGACTTGGGTATAGAGACAACAACACCAATCACAATGCACTGTGATAATCAAGCAGCTATTCATATAGCATCAAACTCAGTGTTTCATGAGAGGACAAAACACATTGAGGTGGATTGTCACAAAGTAAGACAAGCAGTGGAGCACCAGATCATCTTACCATGCTACACAAGAAGTGAGGATCAACTAGCTGATATCTTCACAAAAGGAGCAATTACCAAAGTCTGTGAGTTCATCCATCCAAGGTTAGGACTCATAGATTTGGCCAGATCATGATCCCCTTAGCCATGAAGCATCTACTCTTTCCTTTGTGTGTTTTTATCCCACTGGGTTTTGCACACAAAGGTTTTAATGAGGGATGTCTTCATGGGTTCCAAGCTTAACCATATCCTGTGGTTAAGCTTGAGGGGGAGTATTGACATGAAGACATGAATAAAAGATGGAGACAAAGAGAAGAGATGCATTTGGGCGAGTTGGAATGGTTTGGTCCGTACAGACTTGGAAAACAAGTCATTCCGTACAAGACTTGACTTCCAAGCAAACAAGTGACCTAACTTGGGTTGGAAGGCAAGGAAGTGTTTAAACTCGACAAGAAGAGAGTCAAGAGGTCAAGAGAGACGTTGGAGACTTCTGGAAGCAAGTGGGATTCAAAAATGGATCAGATCACATGTTCTACTTTGGTCTCCCAACCCTTGAGGTCCTGTCACTTTCAGGCTCCACTATCTTGACCAAGCAGCCTTATTTTAATCTTATTCTTCTTGTCTTCATCCTCCTTGTATGTCTTTAAATAATGTATCTCTGGAAACTGAAATAGACAAGGAAAACAATCCTTCTTTACTCATATTTTCGAATCACTCTCTCTCTCTCTTCTCTCTCTTGAGTTTCTTCACTCTCTCTCTTGTTCTTCACATTGTTCTTCATTTTCTTACAGGATCATGTGTCTCCGGACACGGTCGAGGCGGAGGTCGGCAATCCCGACAAGACAAGGGAGGTGGACCAGCCAAATGTTTTGTTGAACATTGAAGTTTATGCGGTGAGAGTTTCGACGTCCAGGAAAACCTACTACGACTGATTGTAGTCTCTTTATCAGGAGTGTTATCGTCTTTGTAAGATATTTCTTTTAGTAATGAGCCGAGTGCGGCTGTTTGTTATGCTTTTCGGGAGTGGCTGTATGTGGCTTCGAATCCCTTTAAAGTCTGCGTTGTGTTCTCGGCTTACGTGACTTGTATGGTAGGAGTCAAACATCTCTTCGAGGACAATTTTTAAGTCTCCCGAAAGTGCTGACCAAAATATTGGGTTTCTTTTATAGCGCGCTATTTTATCCTAGTCGAATGTTAGAGGATCTATCCTTTGGATGGATCTAAAATGCATGTAATATGTTGGTGTAAATGGATTGGGAACGTATTTCTTCGGAACATTGGGCGACATCTCGCTTATGTTCTCTCGAGGAAACGTGTTTTTGCGTTTGGCAGAAGTTCGAGACTTAGAGTCTCGTTTTTTCGTTGCGGCCTGCGGGATGCACTGACCGCGTGGGAGGCTAAGTCGTCGAGACGAAGCTCCTTTTGATTAGACAAGTTTTCGCGGAGTTAATCTGTCTACAAGTTTTTTGAAAATATTTTCGATCTCTTCTGCTATTCGGATTGGCTCGAAGATTACTTTCTCCTCTTGCGTATAGATCGTTTTCCGAAAAAGTAATAAGATATTTCCTTCGATAAGAGAGGTTGCTGTTATCAAGCTTTTAAAGATATCCTTTTATAGCCGAAAAAATTCGAGAAATACAAGGTAAATGTTTTCGAGAACGGGATACGAGTATTCGTATATGTACCCACCCTCCCCCCTTTTTAGAGAGGCGGATAGCTAAGCTTATCTTTCGACAAGCTGCCTACGTACCTCTTTCGAGGATCAAGCCATCTCGTAGTTCTGTTTGTTGCGCGAGTGTGTTTACTCGGCGGTTGTGTTTGTGTCGTCCGCATTAGTCGCGGGGTCGACGACTTCTTCCTCCGGAGCTGTCTTCTCTGGTGGGGACGGAGTGTTGGGCGCTAGAACGGGCTGTTCTTCGGCCGTTACTGCTGTTGCTTTGGGATAGTCTTTTTCCGGGGTTGTTTTGGTCTGCGGCTGATCCAGTTTCGGGCTCTTGGCTTTCACCATTGAGGTGGTAGTAATTTTTTGTATTTTTTGTTCCGCTAAGAAGCAATGCCTCGACTGTTTCTGGCATCCCCAGATGGCGGTGGTCCCGTAGTTCATCGGGAACTTGATCCCTAGATGGTAAGTGGACACGATGGCTTTCATGGAGTTCAACCAGGGCGTTCCCATGATGACGTTGTAGATGGCTGGGCAGTCTATGACCGCGAAGTCCACGACTTTGATGAATTCTTTTGCTGCGATAGGGAGTTTTATTGACCTGAGCTTCATCGATGTTGTGCTAGAAAAACCAGTCAGTGGTTTCGGCAATGGGATGACTTCTCCGAGCTCGATGTTCATCCTCTTCAGAGTATTGCGGAAGATGAGATTGACCGTGCTTCCTGTGCCGACTAGGACCCTGGCGACTTCGAGTTCTCCTATGACCTGGTCAATCATGATTGGATCAAAGTGAGGTTGATCGATTGCGCCGGCTTCTTCTTCGTCGAACGATATGGTTTCGAGCGGAGGTTCAACAGGTACCAGAGACACCGGCGTATTGGCACTTGCCTCGGCCTTACGTTGGTATGCTTTTATAGCCGAGACCGAGTCACTGTAGTATTGGGATCCGCCGGTGATCATATTGACTCTTCTGCGATTATTGTCGTTTCCTTTCTCGTCCTGTCTCCTTCCGCGTTTCTCTCCCGATTGGTTTCCTTGAGTAGGGTTTTCCATTTGGGAGTTCTTGTCATTTTTCAGAAGTTGTCGGAGTCACGTACGAGATCCTTCACTGTCGAGATTTTGAAGAGTTCTCCGGCGATCAGTTTCGCGGCCAATCTTGCACCCATGACTTTACAGTTCACGATGGAATGTCTTCGGACTTGGTTGAACTCACAGAAAGCGTTTTCGTCAAAGTTTGGATTTTGGGTCCAAGTGTTTCCCGTCGTCCGTCCCTGCTCCTGTCCAGAGTTGATAGCATAGTTGTGAGCTCCATGGGTCTCCTCCTCCCCGCGTTGGACATTTTTTTGTTGCGAGTGTTGAGTCTGAGTCTTCTTAGACCTCGGATCCTACCCTGAGTCTTTTGACGAGGGTTTTACCATCTTCTGCTTCTGAGACAAAACCTTCGTCTCCTCTTCAATGATGATGTAGTCAATTGCCTTATGGAGCGCATTCTGGATCGTCCGCGGCTTCTCCAGAGTGATCGACTTTTGTAACTTGGATTTGTACCACAGCGTCTTTCGGAGCGCGTCAATCGTGACTTTGTCGCTTATCCCACTGACTCTCGCCAAGATGGCCTTGAATCGTTTGTTGAATTCGCGGAGGGATTCGTCCTTGGCTTGGGATAAACTCCAAAGATCGGCGTTAGAGGTTTCTCGATCGATGAACATCAGGAACTGCTTGAGAAAATCTGAGGCAAGCTCACGAAAACTTTTGATGGAATTTCGTCTCAGACGCGAGAACTACTCGAGAGCCGCTCCTCTGAGATTTTCTACGAAGAGGCAACATTCGCCGGCGTCTCTTTCACTCTCTCTGAATCTGGCTCTTCTATTGCGACCTGGAAGGCCCGTAGATAGACCTTCGGATCAGTGGTGCCGTCGTAAGTCTCCACTCTGATCTTGCCCAGGTCTGAAACCCTAGTTTCGGTGATGCGGGTTGTGAAAGGCATTTTGCGAGATTCTTCCAAAAGTAGGCCGATCTCGGATGCAGCACTGGTAGCGTGGTGGATCTGAGATTTTACCGCTTTGACTTCCGCTACCGTTTTCATCAGGTGATCGCGCAGATCGCGAATCTCCGAATCTTTGCTCGCAGGTTTTCGGCTCTGGCGGCGCCTGCTTTGCAAGTCGCGAGTTTTCTCCTCAGCCAATTCTTCCTGGTTCCCCAGAAAGTTGCTTCTCTATCTCCTTACTCTGGGTATAAGGCCACAAGTACTTGTGCTTCGTGGCTGACTCCGACGGGTAAAAGAAAAAATCACGTTCAGATGACGGTCGTAAATGGTCTTAGTGTGAAACTGTCCCTTTTGCGCCACGACGCAGACGATCATCTCCTAGGTTTACTCTGGCTGGTGAAGACATCCTGCAAACAAAGATCCGATAATAACCGCAAATAGAAGCACAATACGATAT
This sequence comes from Moricandia arvensis, assembly GCA_905132765.1. Lineage (NCBI taxonomy): Eukaryota > Viridiplantae > Streptophyta > Magnoliopsida > Brassicales > Brassicaceae > Moricandia > Moricandia arvensis. The sequence goes on along the minus strand of CAJHQP010000313.1, from coordinate 58,376 downwards.
GTGGTTGGTGGTTTGAAAAGATTTCACAAAACTTTTAAAGATCATAAATTTTCTGCAAATCGAGTTGAATGTTTGCAAAGGCAGAAACTGATCTCACACTAAGTATCGAGAGACCTTAACCTTGCTCAAATACCATTTGTAAGACTCACCTCCCCCAAAACCGACCGGTGTTCAGAGTGCGGACTTAGGGACACATGACTACGCGAAAGGACAAGCCAATGCGTCCCGCCAATGGATCGAGTTGCACCAGATGCGTTCCTTTAAGTTTAAATCCACCAACCCAACTAATATATAGTCGCACTTCTATCCATAGTCCTGCAAGATGGAGGGAAATGGAAAGGGAGAAGAGTGCATGAGTAAATAGATAACTCAGTGAGATGGCTTCTAGACCAGTCTCCCTGCATGGCCACCCATATATCTCAATGCAAAACAAAGAGCGACTAGTTGCTCCAACATTCATACGACGCATAATTTTAATATTCCACTTTACTTACAGATATGATTACGAGTTACAATTCTACAAATTTCATAACATATCACAAATCACATTTCCAAAATTCCATAACTCATCACTTTCCCACATATTTCACATCTCATCACATTTCCACACATTTCACATTTAATCACACGCGTCACGGCAAACTCTTAACGGTCCAGTGGGTACAACCACACCCCCACACGGCGGAACCTATTGCACCCATTGATGCCTCACTACCTCTCGCCTGCGTCGGCGTCCCTACGGTGGGTACAACCACACCTCCCACACGGCGGAACCTATCGGATACAACCACTCCTCTGTGGGGCGGTATACTAAGCGCAACCACTACCAATCACATAAAACACATAGTCATGTACTAGCGTTCATTCGTTTATTTGGTTCACTCCATTTATCTATCAACCTACTTGTTCAATTCTTTCTAACAACCTAGCTCACAATCAATTCGTAAACAATCATCAAACAATAAAGAAATTTATTACTCACATCAACACAATCAGTCCATTAAGTTCCTTTAGCAGTGTGAGCGTTCTTATGTGATATGTCATATGCATTTAATAACCTAGCAAACATTATGATCTATCACCCTAATGAACAAAAACGACTAACCGGACCTAATCCAACATCAAACGATATAATAGGTCAAGAGAAGAAATCCTATGGCAGTGAGCTTATGACTTCTTCACTGCCATAGGATTTGAGTTTCACTTGTAAGGAATAAGAAGTAAGTATGAATGATTGTGACTATTATGAATCCTTTGATAAAACTATTCATGGGGTGTGGAAGAAAATAGAGAACTTGGAATAGATTATGATGAACTTGAGAATGAATTTCTTAAAAAATAGCCAAAAGATGGAGAAGATTTAATTTCTTAAACCTTAAACTTTGAATGAGGCATACAACTTCTTTTGAAATATATGTTTCTTTTGTCATGATGCATATTATGTAACTCATACATAGTTTTGTATTCCTGGTTCAGAAGATAACGACGAATCCTTGTATCTCTTTGATATTGTATCATTGTCAAACGAATTTTGTTTTTGATTTGCAATGTTTACATTTAATCTAATGTGTATTCAAGATCTAGTTGTTTGTTTTTATGTTTTTATGATAACTACTTCGAGAAATTAGAAAATTATATGCAGATTATAAAGATATATAACTATATATATATTAAATAGGAAACCTAGTCTGGCTGGTTAAAACGGGGGTCACTAACTCCAACAACATGTGGGACCAAAAACCCTACCTCTAGCTCTAATGGCGATTTTGGTGACGCCGCATTGAGATTGTGATGTCAATTCCTTGATTCACTCTTTTTTGATCGATCAGTCCCTCATCATGAGATTTATCTTTGTCGACTACTGGAGACCTAGGTTCCATAAGCCCACGGAGTTGTACTTCCTTTTTATCCACACTTTCATCTCCATCATCGGGTATGTTTTGCAACACCGTTTTTGTTTCATCATTGGATATGTTTGCTACATTGTTTCACCACGGATCTGCTTGCTACTGAGAGCACTGGTGATTCCGAGATCGTGATCTCCTTTGCGATTGTGATCACCAGTTACCTAGAAACACGCAGTTAAGGTGATCGGATCTCTTGAACGATCCCTTATCTCAATCATCTCTACAAGCTTTCATCTGCATCATCTAGAAAAGCCTCAATAGCTTCTGAACCATATTACGCCTTCAGAAGTAGGGTTGCTTGTTTTCTCCTTTGCGATCAAGATTTCGTACACACGTCAGTTTTGTAAGTTCCGTTAAGAGGATACCATGGTTCGCTCATCGCATCGTCCAGAGTCTTCTCATATGGCAGATATAAAAGGCAAAGGGATTTGGTATGAGAATGATGATGAGCCAATTCAGTTAAATGATGAAAATGAGTCACACACCATCTGAGATTACCAGCGTTCATTGATAGGGAAAGTTTTGAACCCTAAGCAGCAGAAGGTTGAGAAGCTGATTCAGATATGCCGACGCAATGGGAAATGCATGAATGGATAACAGCTAACGACCTGGGTAATGGAAAGTTTCTTTTTGCTACTAGGGAAGACATGCAATTTGTATTGCGTCAAGGGCCATTTCACTACAACTTCTGCATGTTTGTCCTTGTCCGTTGGGAACCAATAATACATGAAGATTACCCATGGATCATTCCGTTGTGGGTTGAGATACGGGTATTCCTTTGCAAATTGACACACTTGAGCTTTCGGAAGGCCGTATGCTTATCGATGTTGATACACGGAAACCTCCTGTGTTCAACAAGAAGATTTTATCACCTGGTGGAGATGAGGTGTCGATACAAATTAAATATGAAAGCTCTTTAAGCATTATACTTCATGTGGGATGCTAAATCATGAACTGTCTCACTGCCCCCAAAAAGGATAAAGGATCGAGTAATCAAATGGAGAGAGTAGATGTTCTTTCGTAGGTGCAGTCACCTATTGGTGCACCCGCTCGATAACTTTTTGCGAGAACAAAGGCCTCATGATTGGTTTGTTCGGAATTATCATCGAGAGAGTACTTACCAGCGCTATGCTGAATTGCAATCGAAACATAGACACTCGGAGGAGGAACGATACAATCGTTCTAGCTATGCCTGCATGGGTGTCTCATCAGATTGGTATGCAAGGAATCGAGGAGGGAAATAGAGGGGTTAAAAGCCTTCCTTTCACCGCTATGGTTCTCGTTATGCCCCTTATGATAAGAACAAAAACCAGTCATGGAGGATTAAGGAGAAACTGGAGACACAAGGTAACCTATATGTGGTTAATTGGTAGTCGGATGCTCCTAAGTCGCCTTTCCTGCGCATTAGGTCTTCTTCAAGTAAGCAACTGGAGGTCCCAGCTGAGACTGAGTCTCGTAAGAGTAGTGGACAAAATCTAGCCAGTATGATTGTTACACCATCACGTGTGCAGCTAGATCAGGATGACTATATTACTAAACAAAACAAAAGTGTAACTTGTGCTATCACTTTCTCTCCTACGGAGAAAGTACTTCCACATAATGCTCAAATCATAGATGCTCTTAATGATATGGAAATAATACTAGAAAACAAGGAGGATGATGGGAAGGAGGTACTATTGGATTGTGATGGTGATGACCTACTTAGACATGATCAACTTGACTTGGAAGAAAGCGGTTTCTCTTCAATTGCAGAGGCTGAAATGTTTTTCGTTGGATTGTCGAAGTAAGGAAGACCAAGAGGATCTTCGTCAGCTAGGGGTCGGGTAAAGTCTTGGATCCCTTTCGGTCTACTGAAAAAAAATGTTGAGTTCCTCCACCGGGGATCTCCAAAACAACGCTCACATTCGTCTAAGGGTACTGATCGGTCTACACACCATCGTCACAGCTCGAAGGATTCAAAAACAAGTTCCAGCAAGGCTAATGGTTTGCATGGGTCCAAAAACACCTCCATACATCATCCATGAAGACACTCAGTTGGAGTTGTCACGGGATTGGAAATGACCTCACAGTTCAATGCCTTACGGAGATGTATCAGAAGCATCGCCCAAGACTTTTGCTCCATTGTAAGAAGATGAACATGAGGCTGATGTTGCAAAACATCCAGGATCGTTTTTTATTGTTGAGCCACTTGGCCTTAGCGAAGGTTTAGCTTTATTTTCTATGGACAAATTTCAAATAAATGTTTTTTTGAATAGTAGAATGATTGATGTTGAGGCAATCATTGATGGAATAAAATTCTTTTTGATGGTTTGTTTACAGTGATCTTGTGTTAGAACGTAAGGATCAAGTTTGGGAACATTTTACGTGTTTCATAACAACATGAAATGGGCCTTGGTAAATGATTGGAGATTTCAGTGAGATAATTGGGCATAATGAAAAGGAAGGAGGTAGATGATACTCTAATAACTTGTTTTTCCCTTTCAAACAAATGCTCAGCGAGTGCGGCATGTTAGAGTTTCCAATTAGTGAGAATATGCTATCATGTATGCAAAAACGAGTAGGAAGGACTACCGTTATATATCACTTAGACAGAGTTGTAAGAAAATGAGGATTGGCATGAGAAGTTCTCTCATATAGCTGTGAAATACTTGAGCTTATAGGGGTCGGATCATCGTTCGGTCTTAGCAGATATCCTTATAAAACCAACTAAGAAAGCAAAAAAAATATTCAAATTTGATAAACGCTGGTTGGATAACAAAGAATTGAGGCAAGTCATTTTGGACGGATGGAAGTCTTCAGACCTCTCTCATTGTGCAAATATTATGGAGCATATCTCAAGTTGTTTCAGAGCCTTAAGCCAATGGAGGAGAAAAAATAATTTGAATTCAGAAAAACTTGTGGAGGAGCTCAAAGAGAAGGTTGAAGGTCTATATTAAAACAAGGCAGAGGAGATGTTCTAGAAGCAAAAACTCTGAGTTGTATGGTTAAGAGAAGAAGACAGAAAAACAGAGTTTTTCCTTGCTTTAACAAAGCGAATGAGAGCAAGGAATAGAATCACACAGCTCCTCGATGCACCCGGAAATGTTATTGAGGATGAGGAATGACTGGTAGCCATTCGAAGTAGTTATTTTCGACAAATATTTGAATCGTCTGATCCTGAAGATATCAAAGATGCGCTATCAGAGGTATCAACAACAATCACGGAGACGATAAATGATGATTTTGCAGCTCCAATAACTGAGTGGGAAGTGAAATTGGCGCTTTTTGCAATGCATCTAGAAAAATCCCCAAGTCCAGATGGGATGACTGCTCTTTTCTATCAAAATTTTTGGGATATCGTAAGGGAAGATTTAACCTGCATGGTTAACCAATTCATTTTTGACGGAACAATGGTGAATGGCCTAAATGATACTAATATATCTCTCATCCCAAAGACAACTAAGCCCACATATATGTCTCAATTCCACCCTATTAGCTTGTGAAATGTCACCCACAAGTTAATCTCCAAGGTCTTATGATGGAGGTTAAAGAAAATTCTTTTTGATCGAATTTTTGAAACCTAGTCAGCCTTTGTTGTTGGAAGACATATATCAGATAATATTATGATTGCACAAGAAATGTTTCATGCATTGCGCACGAAACCAAGTGGAAGAACTAAGAGAATGGCCATTAAAACGAATATGGGTAAAACATATGATAGGATGGAGTGATCTTTCATATAAGCAGTTATGCTGAAAATGAGATTTTCATACACGTGGATTGACTGGATTATGCGATGCATTACTTTGGTAAATTATAAGGTACTTATAAATGACCAAACAAGGGGAAATTTTGTCCCAAAAAGAGATCTACGACAAGGAGAGCTTTTATCTCCTTTCATTTTTCATTCTATACACGGAAGCGCTCGTTAGTCTTCTTAATCATGCAGAGAATCAAGAGAATATAACGAGGATGCGTGTTACATGTGTGTGTCCCTCGATATCTCATCTTCTCTTTATTGAGGATAGAATTTTCTTTTATAAGATGGAACCCCGTGAATGTGAAGAAATTATGAAAGTAGTCAGAAAATACAAAAAAACATCATGCCAATGCATTAACTTTGATAAATCCTCTATATTTTTGTAAGAGTGTTGACGGAAATGTAAGACAACAATTTAAAGATACGCTTGGGATCCAAAATGAATGAGGAATAGGGTCATACTTAGAGATTCCTGAAGATAGTGGTTCCAACTGCAAACTATTTGCATTCCTCAAAGATAAATTATTGCATAAAGTTAATGGATGGATGGGTAGATGACTTCCAAAAGGAAGAAGGTCATAATTAAATTTATTTTGCTTGCTCTTCCAACTTATGTTATGTCCTCTTTTCTGCTCTTGCTAGGGATTTGTGAGAATCTTGAAATTGCCATTGCACAATTTTGGTGGAGTTTAAATAAGCCTAAGAGAGGATTTCATTGGGGAAAATGGAAAAATCCTTGTGTAACATCATGATATATGGTATATGTGGAAAGACTTAAGTGAATTGATTTAGCTATCTATGTCATCAAAGTGCACTTACATTTTCTGTCACACATCCGTTTAGAACTCCAGAGTTAAACGTGCTTATGCTGGAGTAGTGAAACGATGGGTGACCTATTGAGAAGTAATTTGTGATACCAAGTGAGTGAAGCCAAAAGCACAAGGAAAGGTCATGTTGTGATTGCAGAACCTTGGAAAAATTAATGCACGGTCGTCGGACGGAAAGGGGCCCACGGGCTGAGAGAGCGGGCTTGAGAGGTCCATTAGCCGTGGACGGTCGGGCTGTTACACTTTAGTTACCCAGAGAAGAGGGGGTTGATCAGCTTCCATATGATCCATGAGTTTAATATGGATTTACTAGCAAAAAAAACTATGGAGATTAGTTCAAAATCATGACTGGTTAGTGACTCGAGTATTGAAGGGAAGATATTATCGACTAAGTTCACCTTTGTGAATATACTTAGTAGAAAATTCATCTTATCTGTGGACAAGTGTTTCAGCGGCACGAAGATTTACTACTATCGGGAATTAGACAAAAAATCCATTCTGGATATGAGGTTAATAAGTGGAGGAGCCTTGGATTTCTACAGTACCATCTAGACCCGCTCTTCATGTTACCCCAATTTTGCACCTGAGAATGCGAGTCAGTGATCTTATTAATGGAGAGGTGAAAGAGTGAGATCTTGGATTGCTGAAAAATTATGTAGCCCACGAGGACATACCTCTCATGAGTATGGCTATAAGCTCAACTAACCGGCATGATATCTTTTATTAGAGTTACACAAAGAGCGGACGATACACTGTTAAATCTGGATATTGGATAGCACGTAATTTACTTAGGAATGAAAAGAGGTGATGATCCGAGAACTCAGTATAACCAACCTTCAAGATTTTGCTTGGAAAATAAAAGCACCTCAAAAGATATGGCATCTTATATGGTAATTGATAACATGACATGTGGTGGTAACAAGGAATTTGGCATGGCGTAATATGAGATGCGATAACTATTGCCCTAGATGTGGAGAACCAGAAGAATATGTTACTCATGCCATCTTCGAATGTCCACCAGCAGTACAAGCTTGGTCTCTTTCAGTGACACCATAAAGCCCTAACATCTTTCCCCTACCAAGTATTTATGCCAACATAGATTATCTTTTTGGAGGAAGAATACCATTGGTGGACATTCGAAGATGGCATGAGTATTTATGCCAACATAGTTTATCTAATTGTAGAGCCAAAGTTAGATATGGATCCTTATTCCTGAATAATTTAATATATTTGGAAGGTAAGAAAAGATAAACTCATTGGGGGGGGGGTAGACAGAGACCCATTGGAGCTAGTTTGATATGGGGAGAGTGAGTGTCAAGCCTTGTTCAATGCAAACGAGATGGTAACACTAATTCCACATGAGCATAGTAGTAAGGAGCCCCAAATCTTAAGCAGCTCCATTCAGTGGTTGTGGATGGATTTGGATGGACAGCTTGGGAAAAGTACAACTTATGGGAACGCAGAACTATCGACGGTAAGAGACAGCCTTGCGTTCAGAAGTGGAAGAATTACGGTAGGCATTGGAGAGTATGCTTCAGTATTTAACATGTTAGAGCTTTGAGACGGATAGAAAGGATTTGATCGCGATGATTAAAAAATTTCATGCTTGGCCAAGCTTTGCAACATAATTGGAGAGGATAAAGACTCTGGTGATATGCTTTCCAAACTTCGAGATTACGCATATCCCACAAGCGCAAAATAAAATTTTGAATTTTTTATCTAGGATTGCGAGGTCTTTTCATAAAGATCTTTGCTTTGTTGGTTGTTCTATTCTGATATGGTTACCCATATCACTTCAAATTTGAGTAATATAATAATAGTTTGTTGTAAAAAAAACCTAGTCTGGCTGGTTGAATCGGTTTGACCAGCTAATCAGTAGCTATATCGAGTCGATACCGAGTTCGATTTTTAAAACATTGCCAAAAATACAGAAAAAATGAGTTAGTAAACAAATAATTTTTAAATTTTGCTTACATGTTATTTGGGATAAATATCACATCTATAATGTAGATGGATGTGCCATCACATGTCATTCATAACTTTTGGTATGAACAATCCTATTGATCAAAACTAGATCTTGTACCACAATCAACTAGTTTTGTACTCATACCAGTGGTATTAAATACGGAAGACTGGAAGGAGTAGCAAATGGCAATTAAAGCAACATGCATGATACAACTATGCAACCAGAAAACCACGACAGTCTGATTCTTGGTAATAGATGAATCACACAAAGTATGTAACTTATTTAGGCGGAATAAAGCCTACAAGCTCGCGTAATCTTACCACCAATCAGCAATGGGAACGTATATAGGTCTATGTTTTTTTTGTTCGAAAGGTTTATGTTCATTTTCATTTTTAATATAGCATATCGGTTGATCCAATCGGTCTTGGGAAGAACACACTTAATGATACATAATGGATTGAATACCACATTGCTTGATTTGATTTTGGAATATCTTCTGACTAATACCAAAAAAAATAACCAATTTGTCTGTTACTTGGACTACCATGCAAATTGCATGGACCAAAATCCAAGCCAAGATTGATCAAATATCATCAACTTTGTTCTCAATTGGAATTGAACCCAATACATTTGAATTTTCACCATGCCCCAAATCTTTTATCACTAAACTATCACTATTTGGTTGTTTATGTTCATATTTAACAAAATATACTGATAAATACTAAATGTATTATCGATGTGATATGTGAAAGTGACGACTCCATAAACCATAAAAGTCAAAAATATGAGATTTAGAGCACAATTATAGCTGGTTGTTTAGAGGGTTTTTAAGTCTTTGGATCCTACAAAAAAGAAAAAACTGGTTACTTAAATTGCCAAATAAAGATCAATATTAGCCTGTTTTTTGTACTATTTGCAGGCTCCACTGACACGTGACGCCCTACGATTGGTTCCTTTTTTAAAAAAAAATCAGATAAAAAAAAAAATAATAAGAAACTCAAAAAAGTTGTTACCGATAATCATGGCCTTAGAAACTTTGGTGACAATGCTGATTATGCCATTATTTTCTTTGATGCTGCTTAGAGTTGCTATGAGTTAATTGCAGGTTGTGGTTGGAGTCTTCACTCACACGAAAACATGTTTTTTGGACAGGATTCAATCGTGGAATTGCACGTCATGTCTCCCCTCTTAGCAAAGGGCATTGTTTGTTGCTCTGCCATGTTACGTGCCAAGACCTTAGGTGTGTCTAAAATATGTATCAAATATAGACTGTCAAGTGCTCGTCGTAGCAATCAACTCGAATCTTTCTCCGACAGATCTCTATGGAATCATCTGAATTTTTATCTTCTTCCTTTTCACATTGTAATTTTATGTTTATTTGGCGACGATTCAATGTTAAGGCAGACGATATCACTAAACATGTTCTCTGTATGCACATATTTTCATTATGTTCCTAGCTTGGAATGGTCTTTACTTAAATATAATTTCTAGTTTAAAAAGAAAAATGAGGAAAATGCTGAAAAACATAACTCATAGAAAATATTTTGATATATTAATTCATACAATTTACATATCTGTAGTGCGGTTATAATAAAATATAAAACAATAATAATTGAAATATTATTACAAGAAAAATTATTATATTTACAAAATGGCTAATTTTTGTGCCTATTTTACCAAGAGCGTTATATAAAGCTACACAATATTTTTGTAGCTGTGAATTGTAAATATCATCTATTTGTGGCTATATGTGGCTTATTTTTTTTCATGATATATATACGCACCTAAATACTTGTGGCTAATATCTACAAATAGCTACAATTGTATTTGTAATTTTGTTAGCAACAACTTACCACATACAAAATTGTAGTTTTATAGACACTATAAATTGTTGCCAATTCATGGTTGTTTCGGAAAAGTAGCAATTTATTTGAATATTTGTAATATATTGTAATATACAATATATATATTATATCAATGTATTACATATCAGACTAAAGTATTTAAAATTTACAATATAATAAACTAAATAATATTTTTTTGAAACACAATAAACAAAATAATAACCTAAACTAATCTAATCATAATATTTAATAAATTAGTTTTTTGTCACAAAAATAACCTTTAATCATAATATCATAATCTAATCATAATATCTTAGAGTATTTCTCTTGATTGGTAAATCTCTTAGACAACCCTTTTTCAAGTTTTTGTCACAAAAATAACATTTAAGGAAGAAAATCACAAAAATAACATTTATTAAAGAGTGTAAATATACATTTATACCCCTTATGTTAACTAATCTAAATAATAACCTAAACATAATATTTCCTGCAAATTATGGTTAACTAATCTAATCTCTAAGATAGACCTAAAAAAGTTTTTGTCACAAAAATAACCTTTAAGGAAGAAAATTACAAAAATAACATTTATTAAAGAGTGTAAATATACATTTATATCCCTTGGGTTAACTAATCTAGACTTAGAGTTTAGAGTTATGAGGTGGGGTTTTGGGGGTAAGGTTTAAAATTGAAAAAAATAAAAAAAATTAATTTTTAAAAAATAAAAAAGTTAATTTTGTCTGTTGAAGGTTATTTTTATGATAAAAACTTGAAAAGGGGTTATCTAAGAGATTTACCCTTATATCAATGTATTACATATCTAAGACTAAAGTATTTAAAATTTACAATATAATAAACTAAATAATATTTTTTTGAAACACAATAAACTAAATAATAATTTATTAAAATTAAACATTAAACAAAAAGTAAAAACTAATTAATTTCGCACCCTTCTGCAACATTTCCGTATATGCTCTTTCCACGTGGTTTCCTGCAAATTATGTTGTGTCTATATATTTCCACAAATTACGTTGCATTTCTATTAGATTATTTAGTAAACGGGGAATACAATAAGTGAACCAACCAAACAGGAAGCAACATAAAAACATTAGATAATTGATCTTGTTGAAGTGCCTTCTTCGCAAGAGCATGAGTAGCTTGATTCCTTTCACAATTAATATAATCCAACGAACGTTCTTTCAGAAGATTCATCCAATTCCTTATATCAGAAAGAAATAACTCCAAGTCAATATGATCAAGAACCTTGTTTAAGATATTACATAGCTCCTGATTGTCTCCTTTAAACCAAACTCTTCTCCCTCCCTGAATCCAAAGCTGCTGCATCGCATAGAGGATACTGCTGGCTCCCCCTTCAACGGAGAGCGAATCCCTTGAACCTTCGCAGTACCGGAACTGAGATGTTTTCCTTGATTGTCGCTTACAATCCAACCAATACCACATAACACATTCCCTTGATTACATTTTACCCAATCATAGGGTGGTAGCTCCCAAGTAAAGGACTTTAGGATCCTGGGAGGTCTTCTAGTAGTTTGGTTTTGGAAATTCTTAAACCACGCCTAATATCTTCACTTGGATGCACATTTCTTTTAACAAAAATGCACTCATTCTTTGATTTCTAAATAAACCATACGATCCATAACACTAGATGTCGATCAACATCATTCTCCGGTAACAATTTACAAACTCAAAATAGAGTTAAAATCTTCTCTTTCAAATGTACCGAGAATTGATGTGATGAAAGCACCGAAGAAAATCTCCAAATGGCTGAAGTATAGGGACAAAGAAACAAGAAACATGATTAATAGTCTATTTTTCGACACAACATCTCTGGTATATTGGATCTATCTTAACTCCTCCTGTACAAAGCTGAGTATAGGTAGCCAAAGCACCTGAAACAATTCTCCACAAGAAGTGCTTTGTCTTAGGGTAATATATTGAGATCCCAGATTTCCTTTTTAATCTCCAACGAGCATGCTGGTCGAATGATAGCATCACCTTCATGATTGTAATTAGTAGCTACCCAATAACCTAATTTTATTGTATATCTCATGTATTTAGTGAAAGGACAAATTAGCCTATCCTCCTTATCATATCGAGATAATTTAATATTTGACACCAAAGCAACATCCTGTTGACGTAAATGCTGCTCCAACATTGGTATATTCCATGTATTAGTTCCAGGCAGTATGAAATCATTGACCATCATTGTAGAGATCTGATTACTCTGAATCATTTTTCTTGGCGGGATCACAGGTAGCCACTGATCTGTCCACACATTTCTGTTTTTGCCATCACCAATCGTTACATGTAACCCTTTTTGAAGTAAGTCTTTGCCTACTTGAATTGACTTCTAGCCTTAAGAGGCTTGTTTAGTTTTCGTTGACTATAAGAATGTCGACGAATGGTAGTATCTATCCTTGTATAGTTTGCTGATCAATGAGCTCGGGTTCTGCAATACCCTCCAAGCCTGCTTAGCTAACAAAGCCTTGTTGAAACTATACAAATCTCTGAAACCCATTTCACCTTCCTTTTTAGGTACACATAATCTCTTTCAATATATCCAAGAAATCTTCCTTCTATCTTCTCCTTTACCCCACCAAAACTTAGAAAGAATTGAGTTGATTTCGTCACAGATTGTTTTTGTGAACAAGAAACAACTCATAGAGATGACTGGTTTGGCTTGAAATATAGATTTGGTTAACATCTCTTTACCCTCTTGAGTGAGAAACTGACTATACCACTGAGTTGTCTGAGCTTTAATCTGATTGAAAATCCCTTCGAATCATGTACTTTACTTCTGCCAAATTGTGGCAAAAGCATATATCAATTTCTACAATTTTTTTGCTAGTTGTGGTTCAGTTTCTTCGAACATAGTGCGTCTCTATTTAGTCACATATATTACATATGAACTAGGAATTTTTTTCCAAAAAAAAAACATCACTATTTATAACTCTCTGTAGCCGAAGTACTATAGCCTCGAAGCTTATGTGGCTAATGTTTTGTCTATACAATTTTACTAGGTGATAACCTACACCCTGTGCAGGGTGAGGAGGTTTAAAAAATATTTTCAAGCTATAGATATTAGAAAATTAAAAGTTAGAGACACACATATTCCATTTTTTATTAGGGTACATATATAAATACAGACTTTTGGATGAGAAAGGCCACGGAAGACACAATCAAATTTGGCTAGACAAAGGAAGTTACAATCATTGATTTGTTCAATCCGAGAAACCATAGATGATTCAGTGATTTTTATGTGATAGCGACTGTTTCCTTTTTGTATCATTGCAAAAGCAGGTGTTAGCTTGAAATTAAATATCTCAAACCAAGCACCTACTTCTACAATAAATCCAGTAGACAGAGCAAGCGGATGGTCACAAGTTGCTTCAATTTTGAATCCATGTAGTTCAAAAATGGTCATATATAGTATAGGGCTTAAGGTTTAAGTCAAATGGAATGCTAAGTAATAATATTAAAACTTACTTTCTCATCGCTTAGTAGCAGTCTTACTTTAGGAGTCAAAGATATTATTCCCGGAGTAGTCCATTTGGTTATTATCTTAACTACGGATTGCAGCATTTCTTTTGAGATGGAACCAAGTCAGCCAAAAATAAGATATCGTTTGGATAGTTTTGTCCTCTGAGTGAGCCTCATTCATACATAAACAAATCAATTTATTTTTGCTGTGTTAAAATTTATTCCACATAAATAACAACGCTGAATCTATAATAAATTACATTAGTAAGCTATAGTTATTTTTTACTTCAAAAACTAAAAGTTTCAGAAATGATTGTGTGATATATATTTACCTTAGCATTAGTAAGATATAGTTATTTTTCTTCAAAAACTAAAAGTCCAGGATAGTTAAAGCTACGTATTAATATATATTCTAAAATCATGTAATCATATAGGTAAACATAATGAACATGTGAATCGTATGGCATACAAAAGCCATAACAATAGCTTAGGAAAAAAAAAGGTAAACTGGAAGATGTTTATGCAAAATTATAGATCATAGAAAAAGATTAACAGGTATATATGATTTGCGTTCTGAAATTATAAATAAGCAAAATGAATTGTCGAATGAGAGCAGAATTGGTAGACATTGTGGTACTGATAGACTTGATTTTTGAGCACAATATGTAAAGCTCTTAGCTTTGAATATCGTTATCATCAGCTATCTTCTCTGCTGTTTTGGGATTGTGTGCTTTGAGAGTTTGATGCTACGCCCTGCAAAAAGATGATAGTAGATAGTTACTGCACTTTAACTGGATCGAATACTTCTCAATTCTGCGTGGGTTATTAGTTGGAAGCAAAATATATTTGTAAAATTCAGTTGTAATATAATTCATTATACTTTTCATCATATGAGTTTACTAATGCGTTTATCTAGCAAATGCTACTTCATATATCGCAGAAGCTCCACTGTAAATAGAAACCTAGAATATCAATACTATAAGAGCAAGGTGACACTGAACACAATAAATTTGACACGACGCATATAAGGTTGAAAAAAAAATACCTAAATTTCAGCGACTTGAATTATGTTCTGAAAAACCTCCTTGTACACCACGTTCATAGTTGACTTTTGAGCTTTCCCATGCTTATCGGTGATAAGAATCTTTAATCCTTTTCTTGACTTGACCCGAGACACAGCAACATATAATTGTTCATGTGAAAATACAGGTCTAGGTAGAAACAAACCGACTTTAGCTAGTGTTTGACCTTGGCTTTTATTTATTGTCATTGCAAATGCAACTTTCTATGGAAATTGCCGACGCCTCATTTTGAAAGGTAGCTTAGAATCAATCGGTGATATAAGCAGACGATGTAACCAGACCTTTTCACCAACTCTAGTCCCTATGATTACCTTAGCTTGAACAATGTGGTTAGCCAATTGTATTATTTGCAACCTTGTCCCATTGCACAAGCCTTCAGTAGGATCTATATTCCTAAGTAACATCATAGGTGTACCAATCCTTTGCTTGAGAGCATGATTTGGTAAGCCTGATGTTTTTATACTGTTCAAAAATTCAGGAGTGAAAACCGAGTCATCTCTTGAGTTTGAATTTGTTGGGTCAATACTATCAGAACTCAGATATATTCTTTCCTCGCCTACATATGTTGAAACAAAATATCATCATTGATTAGTATGATTTCAAGAAAAAATGAAGCTGATTATTGATAGAACCGTTAAACATACGGTTATAGACATTAATAATACCTTTTAAATGGTCAAGCATGTAGTTGTTTACGACATCAAAATCTTCGTTGGTTGGACACAAAATAGCCCTCTCCTGGAAAAAAGTTGGGTCATTCGAATCTTTGAAAGTAGATCCATAAACTTCTGAAACAATAGACTCGATAGGATCAGTGCAGTGATCAAGCAATAGATCCTTAGGAATGTCAATCATAGTTTCTCCACTATTTGGCTTATTAATCTTTCCATCTCCTAAATCCAAAATCCATTTCGAAAACTCTTTAATCTCGTCAGCTTCACGACAATCTGGTTCTGTAAAAAGCCTCATATTTTTTGTTAGCTGCAAAACTTTGCAATACTTCCACAAATCCGATAGCCATGACTATATCAGCACGATTTCCCTTGGAAATTACGGGTAGTATATGTCTAAAATCACCACCAAAAACGACCACTTTCCCACCAAAAGGTCTTTCATCTGTAGTCTTCATAATGTCGCACAAACTACGATCAAGAGACTCAAAGCAATGCTTACTCATCATTGGTGCTTCGTCTCATATAATAAGAGATGCCTTAGAGATCAATTCTGCTTGATGACTACCCGGTTGCATTTTGCAAGTTGAAAATTCATCAAAATTTATAGGAATGTTGAACCTCGAATCTGCAGTTCTTTCACCAGGCAGCAACAATGCAGCTATTCCACTTGAAGCAACATTAAGTACCACATCACCTCTCGAGCGTACAGCAGCCGAAAGAATATTCCATAAAAATGTTTTTCCTGTACCACCAAAGCCATTGACGAAAAACACTCCACCTGAAGAACTATTGACAGATCCCATAATCTCGTTGTACACACCTCTCTGCTCATCTGTCAATTATGCGAGCCACTCTTGGTGTCGTACACGTAACTCATCAACATGATAGTTCAGCTCATCCTGTAATAGCTGATTGTCTGTATTTGATTGGTCATTATCAATAGGCTGTGGCATCGTTTTCCAGTTACCCAATTGACAACTATTTTACTACGCAAAACCTTGTCAATCAAAAGTAACGTACAATTGAGAATCTGGTCTTCGCTCAATATCAAACCTACATAGATGTCATGAATTTAGATAGTAAGGCGTAGGTTTGCGTAAAGTAGTAAGGAAGATTTTGCAAAAAAAAAAACTCACTTGGATTTTGATGGTTTCGTCGTTCAAGGTAGAGAATGTCTTCCGATAGTAAGTCTTTCGTTGATTCCCAGACCAGTTTGGGCAATGATAAGCTCTCATTTAACAACATGTGTGCAAAAAGATTGCGTACATACTGACCTGATGTCCAAAAAACACATTATTTTAGAACATTCAATATATTCCTTAAATATACATTAGTATTTTTAAAATACGTTGGGGTTTAGGATTTCTTCCACAATCTCAAAGTTATGTCCAAAATTTTCGACAACGTAGACATTTATCATAATCTCAAACAATGAATATATCTAACACTTCATATAGGGATTTTAATTTTTATTTATTAATTTAATTATGATATAGCTGTATTAAAATGGTAGACAAATTTGTTAATTAATAATTTTTCCCTCTAGCTTTTAAATATTTAAATAGTATAATTAGTCACATTTCTCTTCAAAACTTTAAACTTACTCTATCTAAAAATTATTAAATAAATTATTTACACAATTTCAATAACAAATTTTGTATTAATAAGAAATTGTTGAACCCAAAAGACGTACATCCCTAAGACATCATAGAAAAACATATAATACATTTGTAAATTTTAAAAACACTTATGGGGTTTAACAAAATGGAAATATGTTGATTTATCAGAGCTTACTCTAGATCACGTAGCTCAAGTGAAATCTTTTGGGTTTCTTTTCCATTCACTGAAATCATTTCAACATGACTTACTTTGACAACATGTCCGATCACATCTGTATAAAATTCATATATCAATAATCATAAGAAATAATACATTTAATCGCATGACTATATAAAACGTGGACCATTAAACAATACTCACCAACCAAAAAATTGGCGTTGAGAGTTCCATCGAGAACTTCCCGGAAACCCACAGGTGTGAAGCCATTAGGAGCTCCGGGCAAAGCCTCAGAATTTCTCACACGAGTTGTTGAGAGGAAACTGATCTTATAAAGATGGTTTGTTGTTCGGTATGATCCACATGAATGATTGAGGGAGAAGTTGGTGAAAGTTAATGTTTTCCCTTGCGCTAGGAAATGGTCGAATTGGTTTGCCAAATCCTTCTTCACACTTGCATGAATCTTATCTCCCTATATAAAACGAATTACGTTAAGTATATATACATTTGAATATTCTGCGATAGGCTATACCAATAAAATTACAATAAACATAGTTAAAATTTTAGAAGCTTACATTAGAATCAATGATAACCATTTCAATGGTTAGACCACCAGCAGCAGAGTATTGCTTCCACAATCGAACAACACTCACCCGAACTCTCCACATTGTCTTAAAAGGTTTCAAATCAGCTACGGAGTTAAAGCCCGCCATGAGTACTTTGCGGTTATAGAATACTTTGGTAATGATAATATGCGAAGGAAATGGTGGTGAAGAGATGTATTCGCGGCTACGTTTTATATAAGACTCGATACGTGAAGAGATGCAATGGACCTTCCTTATACGAGTGATCTCTAACCCACGGCTTTAAAATTTTTTCTTATGGCGCAATAAGAAATGGCTTTAAAGACATTCTTTATACAGTCTGTATGCCTGATTTTTTTTTCTCAATTTATATACACTTGATACGAAGAATATTCTAGGTAGATATGATTTGATTATGTGCATTTAATAGCATAATCAAATATAGAATCTGAATATAATCTCCGTGCGACTTGTCTCTTACCTACTAAATTGCAAAAATTTCCTTATGCCGCAAGGCGAAATTCTTTTAAAACCTTCCTTATTCAGTTTGTATGCCTGATTTTTCTTCCTTAATATATATGCAAAAAATATTCTAGGTAGACATGATTTGATTATACTATTAAATATACAATCTAAATATATTCTACGTAGTAATATGAATTTTTTTGTCCAGGATAGTTATACTGCGTAGTAATATCCCTTATATATTTTAAAGTCTAGCAAAAAAAAATATTCACTGAATATTCTACTAATGAATATATATATATATTAATAACCAAAATATAGTAAACTGGTGTATATCTAGGATATTTAAAGCTGCGTAGTAAGAAAAATCAAGCAATCGAAACATATAATTAACATGTTATGTGTTATACTATATTATACTTAGTAATATAATTTTTTAGTCCAGGATAGTTATATTGCGTAGTAATATCCCTTATATATTTTAAAGTCTAGCAAAAAATATATTCACTGAATATTCTACGTATGAATATATATATTAATAACCAAAATGTAGTAAACTGGTTTATATCGAGGATAGTTAAAGCTGCGTAGTAAGGAAAATCAACCAATCGTATGGCATACAAAAGCCATAATGAACATAATGAATAAAAATATTTTCATTCAAATTTATGGACCATAAAAATATTTATTTTCCAATAATATTTTCATATTGTATCTATATGTTTATAATCATAATAAAAATATGATTATATTGTTGATGTGATCGGGTATGCACAATTATTATGCTAACAGATTACTAATATACAACAATATAGAGAAAAAACGCACAACATTCTGCTTGTTTTTGGTTTATTCAGCATAGTATATTATATAACATAGATTAGAAAAATTATATAATATGATGGTCAAAGACATAAAATTATTTCGAGTCGATATAAATGTCAAAAATATTGATATAACTTAAAACGACATTAGTCTATTTTCTATGATGGGTTCCATGGCTAGCTTAGAATAAATCGATGATGTAGGTTAACAAAATCAATAAGACTTCCTGAAAATTATCACTAATCGACATTATTTTCATTATGTCCATGACATCTAGCTCGATATAAAATTGAAATATAAATCGATGATGTAGGTTAAACCGATAAAAATGAGACTATGTGTTTTTGGCAACTTTGCTTAGAATAAATGCTTAGAATGAATATAAAATAATATATGGTTTTGGCAATGGCATAACATGTAATTAGTCTAAGCCAAGAAGGGTTATTTAAAAGAAGTTGTGAGGTGAAAAATGGTGCTGGCACGTAGGAAATGACAAAGTTGTTAATAACACATGGGATAAAGGTTTATTTTTAAAAGTGATCCTCAAATAATAAAAAGGGGATGTAGTGTATACAAAATATAAGACTATAGAAAACAGATTTAGTATATATTATTGTTTTGATTGTCCTACAGTTTAAATGTGTTTAAAATATAAAAACGTATGTTTATATTACAATTAAGAAAAATAAATTGGTTTATTAACATATAAACAATTTTTTAATTATTTTATGTTCATTTTTAATTCTTATATTTATGATTCAACTTTTGTTCTACACCACTTGTTCCGCTAATCTTTATGATCTTTTTGCTATGTATATACTAATTCTTGTCACCATTAGAAATTTTGAAAACTTAAGCTTTATGGTAAAGAAAGAGAGGACATAAAAAGTGAATGCTACAATGAAATGCGCAACTTCGTAACCATTGATGAAGCCGATGTGATGAGTGTAGGCAGGTGTCATTATTTCCATGGTCATCTTCTAGCCATTAATATCCCATCTCCCAAACTAACACTCTTCTTTAACACACACCAACACACAAAAAAAGCAGGCTTTAATGCTTAGGCTCTCGTTCACGTGAAGAACAGATTGAATTTGGATACGCACAGCACAGCCGATTCGGTTTTGGTATCATCATATCACATCTATAAATATGTTGGACACATAATTCTATACCTCCAAACCGAACTGAGATGAGTTTTGGAGCTCGTCTTCTTTTGTTTCTCATACTAACCCTTCCACTTGTTACATCTTCTGGCCGCAAGACTCTTTATGTTTCAGGTCTCATCTCTTTTTAATTATTTTCTGGGTAAAATGTTGAAGTCTCTTTTAAATTAATGTTTCTACTTTAAGTTTGATTTTTTAAATTATAGCCAACGTTTAATTGTTTTTCGTTTGTTAGAAATTGGAAAGACAGGAGTAGCAAGAAGATTATTGATGGTGAGCATGGAGGATTATGGTGATCCATCTGCAAACACGAGACACGATCCCGGTGTTCCAAACAATGCAAAGTCTGACACAACACCTTAGAGCTCTTTAATTTGTACTTGTTTATTAGTCTATGTTAAATAAATATATAATCATAATCTTTTTTTAGCAAGTTAAAATCCATTCATCTAAGTAGCCAAAAAGTCAAAATTTTGAGAAAACCAGGATCAATCAGACTAGGTCTTGGCAATTTACCTAGACCTGAAAATCCAACCAAAATCGACCAAAAGTACCCAAGTACTGAAACCAAACCGAAATTGTACACATATATGCATGTCTCCATAACTCCTCTATGTGAAAGAACCAGAACAAAAAAAAACATATCGAGTAGATTCGATTTGATAAAAACTGATTCATATCCAATCCGAAAACATAAATATTCAGGTATATGATTTCATATATTTTATTTTATATACTTTTATTTATATTTTACTAGTAATGACTTTTTGTTGGTTATCTTCAATTATTGTGACATTTTCAAGTAGTATGAAACATTAAATGTCAAAGTTAGAGTTACCTGGATTTTTGGATAAAAGAACTGACCCAAATTATACTTGACTTTTTGGATATTTATAGATATAAAATTTTAGAATTGAACTGACATGAAACTAAGAGGAATCGACTCGAATCCGAACAAAACATTTACTAGTACTTAGATGAGTTCATATCTCTAAAGATTCAAAGGATCTTACCAATGGGTGTTGGAAATATTTTTGGATACATGTTTGTTACCAATATTCTTGTGACTTTCTGGGCAACTTAGTTGTCGGAATAACAGGACTTTAAAATCTTTAGATTTCTTGTTATGAGCACTATGAGATAGTGCATCATATGTCAAAAAAACATGTTCGATTGAAGGAGAAATGTTGGTCTAAAGTCTTGGAAATCTTGTTAAGCTTGACAATTTGACTATATTTAAAAACTAGCAAAGGTCCAACATGAAAACATGAGGTGAGAATCTTTTGATTATAAATGGAGAAGTAATAACATGGTTTTAAACCGTTGTAAATATATTTTTGTATAATAGAGACAGAGCATGTGATGGGTATCACAAGTACATGTTGTATAATGGAAACATAGCATGTGATGGGTATCACAAGTCCAAGGTTCTTTCTTTTTCTTCCTTCTACCAAATGTCTCACTCTACTTTGTTGTCTTCACATCAAAGATTCTTTTTCTTTGACTTTCTAATGTGCAAGAAGATGTGCAACTCATGATAGGAATTGGCTTAGATGCCTTCAAATTCTCAATCTCTTTGTTTAGGCTAATACCATGTACTAGATTAATTACCCGCACCCATGTGCGGACATGAATATTATTTAAAAACTAATGTATAATTGTTTGGGTATTTTTATTTACTTTTGTATTTTTGATATTTTAATTATTGTTTTTATGTGTGAATTTTTTAGTTGCAGTGTCTTATGTTTGCAAAATATTCAATTTGGCCATGATATTTAATTTTATAATTTTAATGTGGTTTAAATTTGGTATAGCTAATTAATTTTAGTTTATGTTGTTATTTATTTTTGTAATATGATATTTTACTAATTTGTTTAATTATTTGGTTTTCTGTGATTTTATTTTAACCTACTAATCATTTAATATTTTATAAAGTAGCAAAATCTAATAAGCGAGAAATTCCTCGTTTAGGTCCATCGTTGGTGAAAATTGCATAACGCAAAACAAATTGAACTAGTTTTCAACACGTGCAATTTATTTTCCGTCGATATACATTAATATAGACTACATTCAAAGGAGATGACAAAAAAAACAGACTACACTCAACGGTTGTTCGAAAAAAGAGACTACACTCAAAGAAACAAAATAATCTTGTGTCTTCTAAAATTTGGAGGATTGTCTGTAGATGTTTTTGTATCGATGAATTTCGACGCTTCATTGTGATTTTTATTAGAAGTAAGACACACAACCTATACATATTAGAATAGACAATAATAAAGTAGGAATCCAAATTTCTGAACAAATCAAATACAGAACAAAAACACGTGGTATGAAGGCAAACACATTTAAAATTTAGTTATTAGCTAGCTTACCTTCTATTTCTCAATACAATATCAATTTTTGTAGTACATTTTCCTTGAGTATTCACCTCTCGTAAAGATCTAATACTAACAATTTGTCCTACTATGTCCGCTTAAGGAAAATAAATGAGTATAAGAATGATTTGAAATACAACACCTAAAAGAACAATAAAACTCTTGCATATTAAAAGAAATTTTACCAATTAAATCATTCTTATTGATGTTTTGAGATAGAATATATGTAAAGTTAGTATAATACTATTCAGGCACCTCTGTTCGAAATTTTTCATAGACGCCAACATAAGTAGGTCGGTAAAAAGATATCTTGATAAGGTGTGAACTGGTTCTAAAATCACCGATCTTAAATGTGTTAATTATTTTTTATTAACCTTCTGCCAATTTATTCTCCAAACTTTTAACCAAATCATCCTTGTATGGTTGCATGAATAAGATTCTCCTATAAAATAATGAGAAAATAACTTAGGGATTATATATAATTCAAGAATAAAATTGTTAATTTCTATCAAAACGCACGATTACAAACAGCTCATGCACGGGTAAAGGAACATCAACACAAATTCAAGTGCAGATATATTGATATTTTATATGTGTGTGTGTGTATATAATTACAAATTATGTATGGTTATGATTAAAATCTGGTTGGACTGATTTTTAAAATTACCTCATCATCAATCAAAACTATCTCAATAAAAACAGTTCATTTTAGATACTTTCTCCAAAGCCTCATGATATTCACTTTAATCTTGCGTGTATTCAAAGATGGATGCATTTATCTGATGCAAACCGTAGAGTAGTTTTTCACGAAGAAAAGACATGATTTTTATGAATAAGAGTGATGGATGATAGTTTATATTTGTGTAGATAGTTTGATAGTTTATATTTAGGTGAATCAGTTGTTTATTTATAGAGATGTCGAGGTAATCAATTAGTATTAGGATTAGAAAATTATATATATATATATATATATATATATGTATATGTATATTGCATAAAATTGTTAAGAGAAATTATTTAGATATAGGAAATTGTATACTTATCAAAAAGTATAAAATTCTTAAGAAGCATAAGAAAATGGATAGTTATTACCTAGGTGTATTAAGATATCAAAGTTAAGTTCCAAAAAATATAAAAAAAAGGTAAATAAGAAAAAAAGGATAATTATTATAAAGTGTACTAACTAAACCTAGTTTCATTATAAACCTTACTTACTAAATGTAGTTTTTTATTCTCTTAAGAAAATACCTAAAATAAAGTAATTATTTAATGTATAAGAAAATATGTAAATAAGAAAAAGGAAAAACATGATTTCTTAAGGTCACTCACAATATAATAATTATATGTAAATATGTAACTTACGTGAAGAAAATATATTAAATCACATGTTATAATTTTTAACAAACAAAAGAGAAGAAAAATAGAAATATCAATAATAGAAATTATAATTAATAAATTTATTAAGGGTATCAATGTATTCAACCATTAGCACGATGCCGCGACATGTAAGAAAGTTATTTCTCAAATAATATTATAGAAATATCTTCTTGTACTGTTTTTTGTTACTTGAATGGATGAAAGTTAATTAATAGCTATTGGAATTTTTTTTTTGTTACTCAAAATTGTTCTACTTTTTTAAGCATTTGGAATTTTCTTATGTTATTTTCTTCAAAGCAATTGGAAGTTTGTTAAGGTAAAGTTAATTTATTGATGTTCTGATTCGTGTTTTATAAACAATAGTTCAATAAAAGAAATTTTTATAGACACTTCGATTTGTGTCTTTTGTTATCGTTCTCGTTTCCATCACATTATAGGTTAGAACATGTTGATACTCATGCCATATTGGGTTAAAGAAAACATAATCGATTACGTTAAAAGATGACATAATCGACGAACTGAGAGTGAAAATGTGAACTGTTATTTTACCCAAAACTATTTTCAATAAATACGATGGAGTAAATATATATTTTTAGTGCCTTGCAAAAATATATTATATGTACAAGTTTATAATGTAAAGTATATTGTTATATCTATTTATGTCTACACGTAGAATTACGCTTCTAATTTTAGAATATTTTTATGGCATAAATTTTTGCATTATTATATTAGAATATTAAAATAACAGTACATAAGATTTTTTTCAACCAGTACATAAGAATTGAATTTAATTCTATGGCTTTTATTAGTATTTAACTATTTTATAGCTCGACATGTCAGAACTTCGGAATGGACTGCAAAGACCTGAACGCAATGATAAAGAAGCATCTTGCATGGTCAAAGTTTGCAACAAAATTTGATGATATAAAGAATCTTCAATTACACTTCCCAGCTTTCAAGATTTCATACATCCCTCGATGCAAAACATCATTTATGATTCTTTATTTAGAACTGCAAAATCTTTTCATAGATATCTATGTTATATTAGTTGTTTTATTCTGATCTAGTTACTAAGACCATGTCAAGTTTGAGTAATAGAATAGTATTTCATTGTCAAAAAAATGTATCTTTTTATAGGTATGGCACACCAAGGAAAATCATCAAATGGCAAAGAGGTATTTATTTACTAAATAAATACTTATAATTGACTGATTTATTATTTTAATAACTAATGTATGATATTAATATTAGAGAAAAAAACACAATGGAACAAACCATGGTTCATATATTTCTTAAAATGTATGAAAATGAAATGGAATAAAGAATTTGGTATACTAATCCTTTGAAAAGAGTGTAAAACAAGAAATATAAACGGATTTCGAAAAGCGACATGTCAAAATCCAGAATGGCTTCCGTTGAATTTTTTTTACTCTATATAAAATTGTATAACATTTATCGTCGATTTGGTTGTATGACTGGAGTTTCATTTCACGAGACCACAAAAGCTATTCAAATAGATGATGAATGGTGGAATGATTGTATCCATGAGTATTTGTTCAGTTATGTGAAAAGTTTTAGGAGGATTATCAGTTGAAGGAGACTAATAACGTAAACATCCAGAAAAGTGTTGCAATATTCCTTAACATATGTGCTCAAAATACAACTCACATTATGTTAGGAAGATATTTGGTCATTCACGGGAAACCATAAGATGAAATTCCATGAAGTGTTGAGTGCTCTCAAAAAAATGACGGTTTATTTGCTTACAGGATTACTGGCCTTACTTTAAAAAATTTATCAGTGCAGTCAATAGAACATATGTTCATCTTATTATTGCAGGAAAAGATTCAAAATAAAAATAGAACAGAAAAAGTGACAAAAGCATGAATAATTTAGCTATATGCAATAAGGACATGTTGTTTACAAGATTAATTCATGATGCAAAAGTTTTAGCACTAGTAACAGAGGGACTTCCTAAATTTCTTATTGCACCTATTATTTGGAAGATTGTTGTTATCCTCTTCGACCTGGATTTTTAACTCTGCATGGAGGGGAAATATATCATCCTAACCAATACGATGGAGCTAGTCCGCCCAGTAACTATAAAGAAATGTTTAACAGACGACATTCTTCGCTACAATATATTATTGAAAGGACTTTTGGTGTGTGAAAATAATGTCAGGTTTTAAAAGAGAAGCCAAGGTACAATAAACATTTTCAAAGAAGAGTTGTTGCATGAACAATAGCGCTACATAATTTTATTAGGCTATAAAATTTAGAAGATATTAATTTTGATTCAGACTATACAACTGGTAATGTACCGACTGAAGACTCTAAAAATTATATTTTTCATTTTATTATTTTTAAAAGCAAAAGCAATTAAAAATAAATAAAATCTAAAACAATCATTAATGTTTTTCCAAAAAAAAACTAAAATCTATTGTAAAATCAAAAAGCAAAATTAAAACAAAAAAAACAGAAATTAAAACCTAAAAACTACGGCTATGATTGTTTATCTAGTTTTTAGATTTTGGTTTCTGTTTTTTTTTTTAGTTTTTAGAATATAGTTTTCGATTTTGCGATAAATTTTAGTTTTTGTAAATCACTAGTTCAAATTTTGATTTTTAGTTTTCAGTTTTTCTTTTTAGGTAATAAATTAAATATTATTAATAGTAAAAAACATTATTTTGAAAATAATAAAATATAAAATAATATCATTAAAACACACATAATATAATTTAATAAAAATATTTTCAAAAAAGCAGTTAAAAATAAATTACTGGAATCATTTATAGATGCAGAAAAATAAAAATACATATATTTATGCCATATAATAGATGTAGACACCCGTACATCTAAGCCTTTAAGTAAATGAGTATAAATTTTAAAATAAATTTTAACTTAACTATGTATGTATATGTATGTATATATATATATATATATATATTCATTAATAGTTAACTAAAGAATTTAATTGTATGTGTAGAATATAACTATATATGCATTAATTTTGTGTGAAATTTAGAATTAAATAATGCTACATAAATAATACTTAAATTTTTAGTTTAAAATTGTGACAAATCTAAGTTTACACGTATTTCATAGAACATATATAATAGTTAATTTTTTATTTCAAAAAACTAAAAATTAATTTACAATACATATAATTAACAATTTTAATTAATTTGCTATAAAATTTATGTTAAATATATTGATTAAAACATAAATTAACTTACTTAACAGTTCTGATTGCTTAGAAAGTAATGTTGTTACACTCCAGATGGTTTAAAATAGTGTAATTTTGAGATTTACGTGTATTTTGAGTGTCTTTGTAGAGTATTATGTGCAGGTCTTATATAGTACACTAAATAACTAAAATTATTAATTTTTATAAGAAGAAGAAAATCATTTTTTTTGGTTTGGTCGTAGGTAGCTGTAGGAGAAAACCAATGAAAAATAAATTGGTTTTTGGGGAGGAAGTAGCGAAAAAAAACAAAAACTAGTTTCCCTAAAAAATTGAAAATCTATTTGACCAAAACATTAACTGGATTAAAAAAAAGAGTTTTGGAAAATTAAAGAAAAAAAACTACATCAAAAACTGTAAACAATCAACCTCTAAAAACAATCATTACCATAAACCTAAAAATCAGAACTCAAAAACCAAAAACTAAAAACCAAAACTAAAACTAAAAACTAGTTAAACAATCAATATAGGTTTTTTAGAGAGAGAGTAAAGATAAATATGAAGAGAAGAGGAGGAAAGAGAATGGGATTCTGGTTAATTTGTAAATTTTGGACTTTTGGTTACTGAGTGCAATTTCTGACTATATTAACATCCAAAGGTCTTATCTTCCCTCTTTGATTTTTTCTACCTAAAAAACGAATAACGTTGTCAACAAGAAAAAAAGTAGGAACAAATATATATGCACAGATGTAAATAAAACATCAATACAATTAAAATAGAAGCACAAAATTGGACCTAACTTGATTCTAGGTGGATTATTTTAAAAAAACTATACTCTATATAACTTTTGTTTACCACATTAATATTAATAACTAGACATCCTTAAATAAAGCCTAATTATGGTAAGACTAAACTAACAAATCTCTAATTTCTAAAAATAGATCCAATATTATTCGGTTATGCCTACCATGATTTTCGCCTAATATTTTCTAATTTATATTACAAATATCAAAAAGAAACATTTTTAATAATGTTGTGGGAGTTTAACTGTAGGTCATGATACACATTTATATGATTTTCATCTAAGAAAGTTTTTTTATAATTTTCTAAATATATTTTATATTTAATTGGTATATACATATATTTGATCGCATTTAAAAAAAACAGATTTTTCACTATTTGATTCTAACAAATATTTTCATAGAAGATTCACATAATATATTAGAATTACGGGTAGGTCTATACACTTAAAGTTTAAAAATATATTTTTTATCTTTTTCCATTTCATACAAATATATATATATATATATATATAATAATTAAACAGTTTTTATACAAAATTGGAGATACGACATACATGTTAAAATTACAATTAATAAGTATTTAAATATCTAAATTAAATTAGATTAAAATAAAAAATTTAATTAATTTGGATTACATATTTGTCATTCTTTGGTTCAACGGATAACCTAGGAGTTTAGCAATTTTTTGCTGGTTTTATTGTGTTTTTAAATAATATATATTTTTTAAAAGTTAAAACTCAAACTAAAATACATATCGGGTCACCGGGTTACCGTTTCGACGGTCAATTGAGTCGGTTTAGAAACTCCGATTTAATTGCAAAATGTTTTAAATAAACAAAGTTCTTACAAATTAACAAAATGCTTATAACGTTGTTAATAAATACTAGCATCTTAAAATATCTGCGTTTTGAAAACGCGGATCAAAATCTAATTACCAATTTATTGTTTTGATTTGGTATTAGATGTCTAGTGCTCACATAAGTCTAACACCTAGTTTTTGGAAATTAATAAATTAGTGAGGCGATAAATGGTAGCCATTAAATATGAAATAGATTTAGCTTTGAGAAGTTATGTAATTGATAATAGTTGTTGTATTATTGATCATAGACATCAAGTATATATAGAACATAAGTTCCTATTACTATCTAAAAGAGAGTACATAAAATGGAAATATGTTATTAGATATATACTAGGTGTTTGCCCGCAATTTTTTGGGTAATTATATTATATCAAAATATATATTGTGTTTACACAATCATAGTTTTTTAAATAATAATTAAAAAAATTTAATTTTTAATTTTTAATTTTAAATAGTTGGATAATCAAAAATTTCAATATATATATTTTAGAAAATCAGTGAGATTTAAAATAGTTCAACAATATTCTTTAATCATTAGAAATATTTCTCTTACATAAAAACAATATTATAATTAATTCAGATAATTGATTATAGAATTACTTTATACTTTAATTTAATACGTGAAAAAATCTGAATACTCTAGCTTTCAAAGAAAAAAAAAGAGTGTTTTTATTGTATAGCTCCAATAGGACTAATATAATTAGTCGCTTTTAATGAAGATTTTTTGTAAACGTTTTTGTGTGGGTTTTAAAAACCTTAAAAAGTTATAATATTTTCTTATCTACAAATCTAATTTTTTATATAAAAATACATAACCATCAAATTTATTTCTATAAAAATGTTAAAGTATTTTATTTAATTATATATAAAAATTTGATAAAACATATATATTATTTCTCTAATTCTATATTTCCTTACTCAGTTTATCTTAGCGTTTTAAAACACACATAAAACTAATTAGTTCACATTGTAGTAAATACATATATATCTCGACAAACAAATAAAAATTAAACCATAAGAATATAAAAGACCTATAAACACAAAAAAATATATTTTATTATTTTTTCTTCAAATTTTTATTCATATCTTCTTTCTTTTTTTCCTATTAAAAATAAGCATGATAATTATATTGTAATCAAAGCTACAGAAATTCTATTAATAGAGTATTAACTCTAGGAAAAGTATGGGTTTATTAATATAATTTTAAATGAATTACCATATAATAGTTTTAAATGAATTACCATATAATAAATTATTTACCATATAATAACTTTAATTCATCTGTTTATATAAATAGATGGATTAAATAAACTTTTTCTTGATTAATATAATTTTAAATAATTTATCATATAATTTTCATGTTTTAAATATAAATATAATTAATCATTTCTAAAAGTGATTAATCATCTATGATATCACATTGTCACTGAAAAATGATTGGAATTTTTTAAAATTATACATTGACTGTTTCACATTCATTTGACATATTTTTAAATATATAAATATATATATATATATATAGCGAATTAGTGAGTTTAATTAATATTATTAGGTTTAGATTAATTACTTTTCTGAAATCCATGATATATTGTATTCACTACTAATATACATATATTAAAAACGTTTTATAATTATTTATGTAGTATCATATGTATTTATATGTATATTATCAACTTATATAATGTAATTTATGATATTTAATTTATTTCTATAAATAAATTATGTTAATTCATCTATATTTAAGATGTTTAATTGATTGTTTGGAAATATAGACTAGATTAGGTAATTCTATGATTAGTTTTCTTTTAAAAATTTTAATTAAATAAATAAAAATAAAAAATCATCAACCAATCAAATTATAACAATTAATTGAAGAACTCTCCTATGAACGACACGTAAGCAGAAATCATTTAAGTGACTTCTCAATTAATATATAGAAGTATATATATGTTAATATTTGTAATACCCCCCCCCCTTAAGTTGGAGCATACAAATTTGGTATGTCTAACGTGAATTTAAAATTATATTATTCTCTGTTTCATAATAGATGAATTTTTGGCTCTTTACGCACATATTAAAAATTTACTTTTTATAAAACTTATTGAAAATATAATTTAAAATTTATTATTTAATTATAAATAAAATAGTAAAGATAAAATTGGCTTTCACAATTTTTAATAAAATTAAAATTTTTAAATATGTGAAAATATCATCTATTGTGAAATAACAATAATATTCTAAAACATCATTTATAATGAAACGGATAGAATATTAGTTACGTAGAAGCTGGACGCCAGTATTGTGCGGCTGGCTATTTAGGAAGAACAAGCAGCTACTTCTAAACAATTAGTGAGCGGAAAAATAGCATAATAAAATATATGGCTAAAAAGCATATTTCGGTAACTATGTATGATATATTTAAAATAGTAATAAAAACAATGCAAACATGTACAAGCTCAAGCTTTGCTGTATTTGCCAGAT
Source organism: Moricandia arvensis (assembly GCA_905132765.1). Lineage (NCBI taxonomy): Eukaryota > Viridiplantae > Streptophyta > Magnoliopsida > Brassicales > Brassicaceae > Moricandia > Moricandia arvensis. The sequence goes on along the minus strand of CAJHQP010000313.1, from coordinate 26,944 downwards.
TTTGGCCCGATTTCAAACTGTTCATCCAGCAAACACCAGTACTTACAACATGTAAAAGCTCAAGCTCAAGCACACATCGTTCAAGAATATGAGATTTCTAAAGCTTGCAGCAAGCCTTTTAATCTTAACCTTCATTTATAAGTTTATACAAAATTTCTCTCGACAAGGCCGAGAGATCTTCATCCACCTCCTTCTTCTCAAAGGAGAGAATCTTTCCACCACAGTCCTTCCTTACAAGAGATGATTCTTTCCCGGTATCAAAACCAGAAAAAGTTACCAATATCTTAATTGTTTGCTATATGGGTGAGCATTTCGGTTTAATTATGGGTTCGGTTCGGTTTGGTTTATTTGGGTATTAAAAAGCTTTAACCAGAATCAATCCAAATGAGTACGGTTTGGTTTGTGTCCGGTTTGGTTTTAGTTCAATTTGGTTAATGTTTGGTTTGGTTAGTGCTCGGTTCGATTTGTGTTCTGTTCAGTTTAATTTGGTTTTGTTTGTATTTGTTCAGTTCAACTAAATTAATATTTTAGTTTTGTTTTCTTTCAGATACAATAATATAATTTATAAAAAACATAGCAAATCATCATTTAACATTAAATCATTACTTTTTATATTTAAATGTAAAACAAAACATCACAAGAAAATAGAAGATATAATCCAATAATTGAATATTATTATTATTTTCAGATCAAATATAAATAGCATAAGTAATTTTTTGGTTTTGATCTTAATGCATGAGATTCATATTCTCTTAAGTTATTTTTTAGTTAATGTTTATTATATTCATATAAAAGTAAAATGTATAAAATTATGTTTAGGTCAAATGGTTAAATATATTAAATTTTAACACTATTAAAAATATTTCAGTTTTTCGGTTTGGTTGGTTTAAAACCAAACCAAACTAAACCATTTGGATTGATAAAATGTTGAATCAAATGGTTTAGACATATGTTTGGATTTGATTTGGGTCGGTTTGAGTTCGGTTGGGTTGGTTTAGTTCAGTTCGGTTTGATTGTTTTGCCTACCCCTAGTTTGCTATCTTATGTGAAGGTTCTCTTGGAGCCGGTAGTGGCAGGGATCATCGTTTTAATGAGAGTCGAGGTTTTAGATGACATTGCGACGTCACATCGTTCGTTATTTGCAGAGTTTGAAGTGCGGAGTGAATCTTTCATAGATTGGACAGCAAGTGGCAACTTTGATATCTTGGATAACCTATTATAAACTTTTATAAGTTTGTGTATTTATCCTTGTTTTATATTATTCTTTCTGTTTGAGAGTTGGCTTGTTGGTTCGCAAATCGTGGTTTGTACGATATCGCTATTAGTCTTGTAGTCACTTAAACTTATTAATGAAGAATTTGGTGCACAAAAAAAAAGGTAATAAAAACAATGCATTGAAAATTAGCATTTTTTTTGGGTAAAAATGTAAAGATATTATTATCAAGCTTTTTAGTTTTTGACAGAAATTACAGAGATGACAAGAAGCAGAGGAAACAAAAATAAAAATCTAAACACAAACTCAACCTAGTTAAAACGGGATAGACAAACACAACAGCCAAAACCACTATCATGAAGCTCAACCAAGTCTGCAACAACAACTTGCCGCAAAAGAATGAGCCAAGTTCAACCGAGAGTCGGGACCCCGGTAATTTTGGCCTCCCCGGTGATCCGCTCTTAAAGATAATGACCCATTCGAGAACAGCTTGCCGAGGCTTCATAGCAGTAGCCCACAAGAACAGATAGTAAAAGCAGAGGCCTAACACTCCCGCAACAACCAAGACTAAGCATTTATTAGGCCCGGGAACGGCCTGTACACGATGCCGCTCCGAGCTAAATGGGATGCACCCTCTGTACCCCCCCACACCGAGCCCAACCTGCACACAAATTTCAAGCACACCACCACACAAAGCTCAACCAAGCCTGTGTGATTCTGGGAAGTGAGCTAAGACCGAGCGTTAAGAAATGGCGGTCAAAGACCCGAGAACCACCACACGCCCATCATCGCCGAGAACCGACGAACTGAAATTGGAGACGCTATATCCGTCCCTTGCCATGGCAAGAACGGGAAGTTGAGAACAAGGCATAATATAACGGAGCAGGAACCGCAAAGAGGAGGACCGAAAGTGAGGAGGCAAATCAGAAGGCCACTCAAGCGGCATAGACGACCACTTTTTAAACCTCTGACAGGACCAACGCGAGCAGGCCACAGAGCTCAAACACCAACCCAACTGCGTGTTGAATCTCACGAACTCGCCGCCGTGGTAGAGAAACCCACCAGCACACACCATGCTAAGGAGGAGAACACTCAGGTTCAAAAAACCAACGAGAACCACCATCCCGAGCCAAATGACCCCCCGAACAGGAACAGCAAATGACCCCCCCCCCCGAAAATTAGCATTTGTCTCAACACCATCAACAAACAGGATCTTACCTCAACTTCATATAAAAAAAAACTTCAGATAAATTATTCAAAACTTCAAAGAAAATTAATGGAAAACAAAAATACAAAAACAGTTTTACGTCACTCTAAAAATAAGATAAACCAAGTGAAAAAGGCAAAGAAGAAAACAACCAAATTCAAATGGTTAAAAGAATAAAACTATAATGATTTAAAAAATTAAAGGTAAATTAAAATAAAGCAATTGATATTGTAATACAATCAAAAACTAAAAGCAAAAAATTTTAAAATACAAATGCGCACGGAGAAAAAAAACTATTTATTTGTAACAAACTTTGATCAGAAATTTATGTTTACATCAAGGACACTATTAAAATAAGATTGATGTACATTGATTTTGTAGAAACAGTACATTCGAATCTTTACCCAAAATACAAGGAAATTAATTCATACATACAAATCTTCCTTAGAAACAGGAAACCATTTTATTTTGAAATCAAACAAAAACACTTAAACCCATTAGGACAACATTGAAGAACTTCAATTCCTCCATATACCTCCTTCAAACTCATGTCTGAATCACAACTTCTTGTCCCATCATCATTGGCATATCGTCAATTGCCTTATGTTGCGGCGGCAACGGCAATGCCACTTTGCTGCCGTCGTAGGCCGAGAGGTGAACTCCTATGGCAGCTCTTCCAGATGGATCCATATTGTTGGACCAGCTTGCGTCCCACTCCACTGCTTTTGCAGTCGAGCAAGCCACGGTCGCACCTCCAGGAACAGTTAGCCTTGCCGAGTTCTACACACACAAAAAAAATCAGCTCAAATGTTTGTAAATTTGCTAGAACAAAAAAAAGAGTTTTCATTATATAAGAGACTCACCTGTGGGAAGAACCGCTCAAAGATCATTCTGTAATAGTAAGCTTCTTTGGTGAGTGGGGTGTTGTGAGGGAAGATATGTACAGCGTTCGCCATCATCTTGTCATTAACCTAAACAACAAAACAGAAATAATCATATCTAGACCGAAACTTAGCTAAACAGAAGAGATATGAGATGTTTTGTGTAGTACATTCTCAGCAGCATGGGCCTTGAGACCATCGATCCAACTGTAGCCAACACCATCACTAAACTGCTCTTTCTGTCTGTAGAGAATGTGTTTTGGCAAATAAGGACGTTCCTCATCATCAAAGGCTCTCCTTAGAACCCATTTCTCAATCCTTCCTTCCTCTGGTTTGATCTAATAAGAAATTCCATTATAGAAAATTTTGAGTGTATGTTAGCTTGTGAAAGAAGGTATTTGAGTTTTCGTAGTTACCATCTTGGATTCAGGGTCGAGAGACATAGCGGTGTTGATGAACTCCTTGTCCAGGAAAGGAACACGCGCCTCCAGGCCAAAAGCAGATGTAGCTTTGTTGGCTCTTAAACAGTCATACTTGTGAAGAGCCTTGATCTGCAAGGCAACGCATATAATGAGTTAAAAAGGTCTTTGGTGATGTTTATTAATTTGTGATTATACTGAATAGATGATACCTTGCGACATGTTTCCTGGTGAAACTCTTTCTTGTTAGGTGCCTTGTGGAAGTAAAGATACCCTCCAAAGATCTCATCAGAACCTTCACCGGAGAGAACCATCTTAACACCTAGAGACTTGATCTTCCGGGACATCAAGAACATCGGTGTGCTAGCTCTAATTGTCGTCACATCATATGTCTCGACATGGTAAATCACATCCTCAATCGCATCAATCCCGTCCTGCACCGTGAAATGGAACTCATGGTGCACCGTCCCCAAATAATCAGCTACTTCCTTCCCCGCCTTCAAGTCCGGCGAGCCCTAACGGGAAGAAAATACTAAAATTTAATACCAAACTTAAAAACATTGTATCTCATAAAAACTATGTTCTGTTGCAGAATGTTAATCATCATGTTTAATTAAATTAAAGATTTTTATGATGATGTAATTGTTACTCAGTATTAAAAATAAAATTTGTTATGAATCTCACCTCAAGACCGACGCAAAAGGAATGGAGCTGAGGACCCCATCGCTTAGCGGCCTTAGTACCGGCCAAGTGTCTGGCAGTGATGGAGGCAACAAGAGAAGAATCAAGACCACCAGAGAGCAAAACTCCAAAGGGAACATCACTCATCAACCGCTTTATCACAGCCTAAAGAACCAAAAAAAAAAAAAAGATTAAATGAAATCTCTCAACCAATATAGAAACAAAAAGAGATTTATGATTTGCTTTCAAGTTCTTACGTCTTCAAAGGCGCGTCTAATGGCGAGAGGCTCATAAGGCATGGAAGGAACAGATTCATCGAACCAAGGAGGGTTGTACCACTGCTTAAACCCTCCTCCTGATTTGCTTGAATACAAATGACCTGGAGGAAACGCTTCAAAATGTTCACAATCTTCGTGTAAGCCTTTCATCTCTGAAGAGATCCACACAGATCCGTCTAGTCCCCAACCAATGTAGAGCGAAGTGACACCAATCGCGTCACGAGCCACCATGAATGAGTTATCTCTTGTGTCCAGCAACACAAAGGAGAAGATTCCATCCAACATATCCACAAAATTCTCACCATGCTCCTCGTACTGTGACACATCAAACTCCATCAGATCAATCAAGAAACAACAAGTTACTTAGCAGACTGGATCAATATGAAATGATATCACACATACCAGGTGAGCAATGACGTCACAATCACTACCGGTGTGGAACTTGTGATTCTTCAAATCCTTTCTCAGCTCCTCGTGGTTATAAATCTCTCCATTCACCTTCCAACAAAATCAAGAACAGATAAGTTTCAGCTTCCAACAAAATAGCAAAAGTCATAATGGCTCCATGGATGTAACATGTAACGTAGTTCTATTTGGCAAAAAAGAAAAACATGTAACGTAGTTCTTGAAGCGTACCGTGACAACAATGGTCTTGTCCTCATTAAAGAGAGGTTGATCACCGGAAGCAGGGTCGATGATCGCAAGACGTTGATGGGCCAAGTAGTTGACCCCGTTCTGATAGATTCCACTCCAGTCAGGTCCTCTGTGCCTCAATCTATAACCCAAAATATTTAAAAGAAAAATTAGTTAAAAGATTTTATATTTTCCCCCGAAATAATCAACCAACAAAGAATGTTTCGTTTTCTTTTTCAGATATTTTTTTGACATGAAATATTCAAAAGGAAGACGTTTGATTTGCTTAAGCACCACCTTTCGCGTTCAAGAAAAAAGGCCAAGAAAATGAAAATTTTAATAAAAGCACAAAAATGGTATTAGATCACATCAATCTTCATCCTAATAACTGAGAACAAACATAATATAATTCTTGATTGCACATTTTGATGTCTAGCATGAAACCAATCATAATGTGATTAGTTGTTTTAACGTGACAAACAAAATATTTTTTTTTCTATTTCTAAAGAACCCCAAAAACAGAAGGAAAGTTTTATTACCTGCGAGAAAGCTCAAGAACACGAACTCTCTTGGCCTGAGAATCGTCGGAGCATCCTAAAACGGCAAGTATTCCACACATGTTTTTTTCTTTTGGTTTGCGAAAATATTTAAATTGGTTTTGCTTGTTTTGATGTTTTGTTCTCTGCGACCGATGGGGTCTATTTATAGAGTTCAACCGGCGCCGTGATGTCGCGTTTAGTGCGAATGGGTCATTTTTGTGGGGCCAATTTTATTTTTCTTACCCCCAACCGGATAAGAACCGGATAGCTCTGACCAGCTGTTGCCACGTGATATCTTTTTACCAAATGATTTGGTATTTCGATGTTCAAAAAAAAATGATTTGGTATTTCTTTCTCTTTTGCCGGGTTTCTCCAATTTTATGGTGAGATTGCTCCGGTTTAGGTTTATCCGGCTGAGTCAGCTCTGGATATGACGGTGGAAAATATTTTAAATCTATTCCGATTGATTTCGAGTCGTACACGTGGTACCAGGATAATAGTTGATCTTAGATAAGCATTTTGCTATCTTGAAACAGTAAATAATAAAAATCAGATAGAAATATTTGTAAAGTAGAATGCGCATATCTAATTTCTACCATCTTTTTTTTTTTTCCTATCGGATGTCGCAAAGGGACTTTCTTTAACCATTCTAATTTCCTAAGTAAATTGGGATTTAGAAAAATAGTAATACCTAAAAATAGTTAATAGAAGGATTTGTTTGAAAAATATTTCTGAATTGAAATATTATATCAGAATACAACTAAATTTGGCGATAAGAAAGTCGTACTAAGTGAAATAGATTACTTGAAATGTATCTCCAAAGGAATATTAATAGCATATACTGTATGTGAAAAAAAATGTTATGTTGATAAAGTGATAAAAATAGTTATAAATAGTAAAAAAAATGTAAAATTCCCCAAAAATGAAAATTTACCACAAATGAAAATAGTTGAATTAGTATGCATTCGTAATTTCAATATATGTATACATACATATATATGTTTTGGAGATTGGGCGACATGTGTATGGAGTTGGTCACGATTCAAAATCGAGCTTGGATGGTATGATGCTTCTCCAAACGAGCAAAATAGAAGTAGTCGAGTATATCCATAACTAATATTATATGTATAACTATCTATTTTTCATCAAAGAAAAGGTATAACTATCTACTTTATAACTGATACCATGTGACATCGCACATGCCTCCCACGTCGCTACAATGTGCAAGGTTGGAACTTGGAAGATGAATCTCTTAACAACCTCGAAATTTAGATAATGCAAATCAGAAATATTATTTCAAATTTCTAAACTGTACTTTGGATTATGTTAATAATAATATAAGACCCATGCCGTGTAGAAGCACGTTTTGATATCAAATAAACAAAGAAACAATGGAAGACTTCAACAAAGAAAACAAAAAATAAAATAAACAAAGGACTTATACATTATTTTCTTTGTTTAATTGAAGACAGATGACGTATTCTCATTTGCTCACATAATTGTTTAGAATCTAAACCGTTCGTTTGTGAATCTCCTCCACTTCCACTTGATCGCCGAATCCTCATCTATTTTCTTTTTCTTTTATACGCGAAAAACATATGTTAAAAATTATATAAATTAATATTCAATAAATTAATAAATATAATAATTAATATTTTTTGATTTTAAATTAGATTATTTAAAATATGATACAAACTAATAAAATAAAAAATAATATTTTAAATTTTTATATAAAAATATATAACTTTTTAAAAATCATAATTGAAAATCTGTATATATATTCTGAAATTCAAATCAAACATTATATTCTTTGTTTTATATTGACAACATAACTGTTTTATTTAAACACTTCAGTATATTATAATAATATTAGTAAAATTGTATATAAAACTACATTTAAATTCTATAAAACATATTTTGTATACATCAAAATATAAAAAATAATAATTTAATTAATGTATATATGGTGAAACTAACTATTTCTTATTTTATAAAATATTGAAGGAATATCCTAAGATAAACCTAAAAAAAAATTTGTCCCTTAAATAGCATTCAAGGAGAAAATGACTAAAATATATTTTATTAAATTGTGTAAATATACATTTATACCCATTGGATTAACTAATTTAGACTTAGAGTTTAGAGTTATGGGGTGAGTTTTAAAATTAATTTTTAAAAAAAAAATAATTAAAATTTTCAAAACAAATAAAAAATATTTTAATCATTTTTAAAGATTTATTTTTGTGATAAAAACTTCAGAAATTTCTATTTAAGAGATTTGCCCTAAAATATATCCTAAGTAGTCTAAAAAGAAAACTTTTGTAAATAAATAAAATACTATGATTTTAATATTATTAATTTAGAGAGTTTTTATGTAATACTTTATTTTCTTACTTTACATTAGACTAATTTTATAGTTGAGATAAGTGTCATTGGAGACGTAAAATATACTAACAAATAACAAAAAGATATATTCTCTTTGGATTAATTTCATTTCATTTTTTATTTCACTATGAAATAAAAATGAAATGGAACTAGAAACCTTTTTTGTCCCAAACTCTGTTTTATAATGAAATATATAATTTAATTGGAAATACTCTGGCATCATATACATGATTATATGCTACATGTATAATAACATTATGGACATACAGAAACTTATAGGAACAATGTATCAACTTTGATAAGTCTTTTTTACTCTTTGGTAAGAGAATTCTAGGACATTTTAAGCAAACTATAAAAGCACACTATAGATTAATAATGAAGGAGGAATGAGATCGTACTTAGAAATTACTGAAGATATTAATGGTTCAAAATGTAAATTGTTTGCTTTCTTATAAGATAAATTACAACACAGAGTAAATATGTAGTCAGTGAGATGGCTATCGAAAGGAAGAACGGAGGTTCTCATCAAGTCGGTTGCATTAGTTCTTTTGAACTACGTTATGTCTAGGCTCATGCTGCCTTTGGACATTTGAGATAAACTAGCTAGTGCCATTGACCTCTTCTCGTGGAGTTCAAATCCACCAAAACAATGATTTAATTGGAAAAAAATGGAAGACATTGTGTTCACCCAGAGATGAGGAAGGTTTAGGATTTTGTATGATCCATAAGTTTAATATGACCTTGTTGGCAAAACAATTATGGAAAGTGATTCAGTATCATGATTCTCTGCTAGATTAGATACTGCGTGGCAAGCATTATACACTTATTAAGGAAAGGAGACTATTATGCATTACTTCCATATTGCATGTGTATCGATTCATTCTACTATTGGTATTAAGTTTAATCTACTCTTCTCAACATAAAATTTGGAGCTGTAAAGTCAATGCACTTTTAGATGAGCTAGACATGTATCTTGATGAGTCTGTACCAAAACCAGTTCGACGATCGCCGTTGATGGCGTCACAACAACAAACCATGAATTGACCTATTGGAAAAGACAAAACAAACTGATCTTCAGCGCTCTTCTTGGAGTTCTCTCTCCCACACTCCAATCGCTGGTCTATCTTGCATCCACATTTACGATTGTCTGTCTAACGCTAGCATCTACATATGCCAAGCCCACTCGTGGTCATATTAAGCAACTACTACAACAATTAAAGAACCGAACAAAAGACACCAATACCATTGATGAATATGTTCAAGGACTTACATCCAGATTTGATCAATTGGCATTGCGAAAGATTATCGATCATGAAGACAAACTTGATTACGTGCTTCAGGGACTACCACAGGATTAAAAATCAGTAACCGAACAAACTAAAGGCTATGAGTCACCTCCCTCTCTCACTGAACTTCATGAGAAGCTTATAAATCATGAAATTAAGCTTTTGACAGCAGCACATGCGGTCTCGCTTCCAATCTCAGCAAACTACACTCATGTTGCACGCTATCAACAAAAGCAACACAAGTGCCCCTCTGCACTATTGATGAACAACAACAACAATAATAATAACAAACATCAATGATTCTCTAAGGGATATCAAGGGAGGTGCCAAATTTTTGGAATCCAAGGACACTAAGCAAAACGATGTAATTAACTGCAGAAGTTTCAACAAACCAATCAGCGAGGTCTTCTGCCCATGCCTACGTTTTCTTAAGCAGCTTAGAATCCACTTGTGAATCTCACCCTTGACTCTAGCTCTTAATGGTAGTTTCTGGACTCTGGAGCAACTCACCACATCACCTGCGACTTGAACAACCTTGCACTTCATCAACCGTACACCAGCGGTAAAGAAGTACTCATAGGTGATGGCAACGATCTCCCCATTTCTCATACGGGTTCAATATTTATGTCCTCCTCCTCAGGGCCTCTTATTCCTATAATGTTCTGTATGTTCCTCCTCCTCCTCCTCCTCCTCCTCCTCCTCCTCCTCCTACAACTACGCTCTTGTCACCTATGCAGCATATACGATTCTGCTAAACTCATCTACTCTTCTCAATATCAAATTTGGAGCTGTAAATTCCATGCACTTTTAGATGAGCTAGATTTGTATCTTGATGAGTCTGCACCAAAACCCTAATTGACAATCACCGTTGATGGCATCACCACAACAAACCATGAATTCACTTAATGGAAAAGACAGAACAAACTGATTTTCAGCGCTCATCTTGGCGTTCTCTCTCCCACACTCCAATCGCTGGTCTATCTTGCATCCACATGCGATTGCCTGTCAAACGCTAGCATCTACATATGCCAAGCCCACTCGTGGTCATATTAAGCAAATACTACAATAGTTAAAGAACTGGACAAAAGACACCAAGACCATTGATGAATATGTGCAAGAACTTACATCCAGATTTGATCAATTGGCGTTGCGAAAGATTATCGATCATAAAGACAAAATTACGTGCATCAGGGACTACCACAGGATTACAAATCAGTAATCGAACAAACTAAAGGTTGTGATTCACCTCCCTCTCACTGAACTTAATGAGAAGCTTATAAATCATGAAGCTAAGCTTTTGACAGCAGCACATGCGGTCTCGCTTCCAATCTCAGCAAGCTACACTCATATTGCACGCTATCAACAAAAGCAACACAAGCGCCGCTCTGCACTATTGATGAACAACAACAACAACAACAATAATAACAATCATCAACGGTTCTCTAAGGGACATCAAGGAAGGTGCCAAATCTGTGGAATCCAAGGATATTAAGCAAAATGGTGTAATTAACTGCAGAAGTTTCAACAAATCAATCAGCAAGGTCTTATGCCCATGCCTACATTTCCTCAAGCAGCTTGGAATCCACTTGTGAATCTCACCCTTGCCTCTAGCTCTTAATCGTGGGTTCTGGACTCTGGAGCAACTCACCACATCACCTGCGACTTGAACAACCTTGCACTTCATCAACCGTACACCAACGGTAAAGAATTCCTCATAGGTGATGGAAACGATCTCCCCATTTCTCATACGGGTTCAACATTTATGTCCTCCTCCTCACAGCCTCTTATTCTCTCTAATGTTCTTTATGTTCTTACTATACATAAGAACCTCATATATGTGAACAACAACAAAGTCTTAGTAGAATTATCTCCTCTTATTTTTAGGTGAAAGATCTGAGCTCGGGGGGTCCGGTTACTCCAAGGTCGTGCCAATGAGGAGTTATAAGTGGCCGATCGTGAATGATGCAGAAGTCTTCTATTTCACCACACCCACAGTCAAAATCACCTTCTCTGATTGGCATTCTAGACTTGGCCACCCTTCTATTTCTATCCTCAAAACTATCATAAAGGGTTCTTTCATATACTTAGAGTTTGTTTCGTAAATTCTTTCATTTTGATAGTTTTTTCGATTACATGGATTATATCTATTTGCAATTCCTTTTCATTACCACTTTCATATCCACACGGCCACTTGAATATTTGTTCACTGATTTATGGACCTCACCGGTTGTCTCGGTTGACAAATACAAACACAATCTCATTCTTGTTGATAATTTTACTCGCTATACATGGTTCTATCCTAAACAACTCAAATCCCATGTCAAAGAAACCTTCATTCGCTTCAAATCTCTTAATGAGAACAAGTTTTAAACAAAAATAGGATTTCAGACAGTGGCGGTGAATTCATTGCTTTAAAAGAATTCCTTTCAATCTCTGGAATTACTCACCTTATCTCTCCACCTCCTCCTCCTCTGCATCAAACAACAACTACGCTCTTGTCACCTATGCTGCATATACGATTCTGCTAAACTCATCTACTCTTCTCAATATCAAATTTGGAGCTGTAAATTCCATGCACTTTTAGATGAGCTAGACTTGTATCTTGATGAGTCTGCACCAAAACCCTAATTGACAATCACCGTTGATGGCATCACAACAACAAACCATGAATTCACTTATTGGAAAAGACAAAACAAATTGATCTACATCGCTCTTCTTGGTGTTCTCTCTCCCAAACTCCAATCGCTGGTCTATCTTGCATCCACATTTGTGATTGTCTGTCTAATGCTAGCATCTACATATGCGAAGCCCACTCGTGGTCATATTAAGAAACTACTACAACAGTTATAAAACTGGACAAAATACACCAAAACCATCGATGAATATGTGCAAGGACTTACATTCAAATTTGATCAATTGGCGTTGCGAAAGATTATCGATCATGAAGAAAAAACTTGATTACGTGCTACATGGACTACCACATGATTACAAATCAGTAATCGAACAAACTAAAGGTTGTGATTCAGCCCCATCTCTCACTGAACTTCATGAGAAGCTTATAAATCATGAAGCTAAGCTTTTGACAACAACACATGCGGTCTTGCTTCCAATCTCAGCAAGCTACACTCATGATACACGCTATCAACAAAAGCAACACAAGCGCCCCTCTGCACTATTGATGAACAACAACAACAATAATAATAGCAATCATCAACAGCTCTCTAAGGGATATCAAGGAAGGTGCCAAATCTGTGGAATCCAAGGACACTAAGCAAAACGGTGTAATTAACTGCAGAAGTTTCAACAAACCAATCAGCAAGGTCTTATGCCCATGCCTACGTTTCCTCAAGCAGCTTGGAATCCACTTGTGAATCTCACCCTTGCCTCTAGCTCTTAATCGTGGGTTCTGGACTCTGGAGCAACTCACCACATCACCTGCGACTTGAAAAACCTTGCACTTCATCAACCGTACACCAGCGGTAAAGAAGTCCTCATAGGTTATGACAATGGTCTCCCCATTTCTCATACGGGTTCAACATTTATGTCCTCCTCCTCTCGGCCTCTTATTCTCTCTTATGTTTTTACTATACATAAGAACCTCATATATGTGAACAACAACAAAGTCTTAGTAGAATTCCCTCCTCTTATTTTTAAGTGAAAGATCTGAGCTCGAGGGGTCCGGTTACTTCAAGGTTGTGCCAATGAAGAGTTATATGAGTGGCCGATCGTGAATGATGCAGCAGTCTCCTATTTCGCCACACCCACAGTCAAAATCACCTTCTCTGATTGGCATTCTAGACTTGGCCACCCTTCTCCTTCTATCCCCAATACTATCATATCTTCATTTTCATTACCGCTTTCATATCCACACGACCACTTGAATATTTTTCACGGATTTATGGACTTCACCGGCAAGGGCGGACCCACTTGATGAAATGTGGGTTCAACTGACACCAGTTAAATAAGAAAAGTTAAAATTTGTAAGCTGCTTTTAATGATTAGTTATGGTTCAGTGGTTTTAACAAAACATCATTGACCTCACCAAAAAGAGTTCAAACCTCCAAATATCATCTTATATGAATTTTTGCAATTAGACTACCAAAAAAAAAATTTATTTGACCCTAGTTAATTTTCTGGCTGGGTCCGGCCCTGCTCACCGGTTGTCTCGGTTGACAAATACAAACACAATCTCATTCTTGTTGATCATTTTACTCGCTATCCATGGTTCTATCCTAAACAACTCAAACCTCATGTCAAAGAAATCTTCATTCGCTTCAAAGCTCAAAGCTCTTACTGAGAACAAGTTTTAAACAAAAAATAAGATTTCAGACATTGGCGGTGAATTCATTGCTTTAAAAGAATTCCTTTCAATCTCTGGAATTACTCACCTTATATCTCCACCTCATTCTCCTGAACACAATGGTCTTGCTGAAAGAAAACATAGACAAATTGTTGAAACCGGCCTCTCCCTTCTTCACCATGCTAAAATCCCAAATACCTTATGATCCTATGCTTTGTCTACTGCAATTTACCTCATAAATAGAATGCCAACACATACTTTCTCTTTCTCTCTCTCTCTCTCTCTCTCTCTCTCCCTCTCTCTCTCTCTCTCTCTCTCCATATTATCTTCTATTCAAAACACAACCCAACTACACAAAGCTCAAAATATTTTGTTGCCAATGTTTCCCATGGCTTCATCCTTATCGCACTTACAAACTTCAAACAGGCTCAACACCTTCTGTGTTTCTCAGTTACTCATTGACCCAAAGTGCTTACTTATGCTTTGACCTCTCTACACATCATCTCTTTGCCTCACGCCATGTGTGTTTTAATGAAAAAAACATTTCCATTCCAATCTATGTACACTCCAACACCCTCTGCTGCAGCACCACCAATGAACTGGACTACACCAGTCATAGTAGTTAATTCTATTCTCACATTTCCACCACCAACGGCACACATGAGCACTAGTCTTTCACCGGAAAATGATGAGGTAATTTCTTCACCAGAAGTTCAGCTCAATTATCCAGAATGAGACTTACTCATTGGTTCCACCTACATCGAATTAGAACACTGTGAGCTGCCGATGGATTTTTACTATTAAATATAATCATGATGGATCTGTATGAAGGTACAAAGCAAGGCTGGTTGCTCATGGATATATGCAGGTTTTTGGAATTGATTATGCTGAAACTTTCGGTCTTGTGATAAAGTCAACCACCATAAGACTTGTCCTTGACATTCTTGTCAGCCATTCGTAGCCAATAAAACAACTGGATGTGAATAACGCATTCCTCCAAGGAATGCTTACTGAGGAAGTATACACCACACAACCTCCTATTTTTTCAATGCTGATCATCCTCATCATGTTTATCGCCTACACAAAGTGTTGAACGATTTGAAATAAGCGTCTCACCCCTGGTATCATGAACTCAGCAATCATTTTCTCACGACAAGTTTTACCAACTATCTAACAAATATGTCTTTATTCATTATTCGTCGTAACACCAGCGTTATCTATTGGTGTATGTTGATGACATATTTGCCACCGGAAATGATCAAACACTTTTGGACCAGACGCTGCAACTCCTAGCAATCCGGTTTTCAATCAAGGATCCTAAGGTTTTGAATTATTTTCTCGGCAACGAGGCTTGCAGAACTTCTTCAGATATGCATCTCACACAATGACGATATATCTTGGATCTTTTTCAGAAGTGTAAAATGTCAAATGGAAAACATGTGACAACACCCATGGCTACCACACCCAATCTCTCTACTTGATCATGAACACTTCTATCTGATCCATCAGAATACTAGTCTACAGTTATGAGTCTTCAGTATCTTGCATTCAGAATACATGACATATCGTATGTTGGTAACCGCCTATCTCAGTATATGCATCAGCCGAATTCAGAACATTGGTAAGCTGCCAAACAGGTCTTATGCTATCTCGTAAGCATAATGTCTCATGGTCTCTTCTCCAGTCGCAACCACCCAACATCTTAACATTTGCCAAGATAGATGATTGGGCTGGTGACGCTGTTGATTTCATTTCGACGAATGCATATATCATATATCTTGGCAAATATTCAATTTCTTGGTCTTTGAAAAAGCAAAAGGGTGTGACGCGCTCGTCGACTGAAGTAGAGTACCGGTCTGTAGCTAACACTTCCACTAAGATAATATGGATTTGTCTGCTTCTAGTTGAACTTGGTGGAAGTGTTAGCTACACCATTTTCACTCAAGGATAAAGAACTTGGCATTGAATTATCACTTTATTAGGAATCAGATCACCTCAAGCACATTTCATGACTTCATGTGGTACATGTTTCCTATAAAGATCTGCTTGTCGATTCATTAACCAAGCCACTCTCTTGCTCACCATTCAAGACACAATCATACAAGATTGGTGTTGCAAAATCACCTCCATCTTGAGGGAGAATATTAAGGAAAGAAGGCTATTATGCATTACTTGCATATCACATGTGTATCAATTCATTGTAATTACTCTTGGTTCGCTTTCCCTTCCCACAACTATGCTCTCTATATAAATTTGTACATTCTACTATCAATACAAATCATCCTCTTACACACTATAAGGCTTACCTTGCCTTTGCAAATATTTTCTATAGATAATAGTTCATATGTATTGACAAGTCTTTCAACTGCAAAACCACTATTGGCCCTAGGAATAATACATAAGATTCATTATGGTTATGAAGTTAAAGCAAGGGAGGATCCTTGGATCCCAACCACACTTGCGAGACATTCATGGACAAATGTCTCAGTAGTCCATCCTAGAATGTTAGTTATTGGTTTTATAAAAGAAGATTAGAAAAAAAAAATGGAATATGGAGATGCTTGAGAATTTTGTTGTTCCATAGGACATACCACTAATTTGTAGCTTAGCCATAAGTCGGACTAAGGATGATGTTAAGTCATGAGCTTTACGAAGAGTGGTTTGTATATTGTTAAGTCAGGATACTGGGTTGGTAGAAATATCCTAATGAATCATAGGTTGTATATTCATAGCCAAGCATTACAAAGCTTCAAACTTTCGTTTAGAAAATAAATGCTCCTAAAAAATAAATGCTCCTAAGAAGATAAGTGTCATATTATATGGCAACTGGTAACATGACATGTAGTAAAAAAGAAACTTGATATGCCGTCATATGCGATACGGCAATCATTGTCCAAGATGGGATTTGATGAGTCAGTAACTCATGATATCTTTGAATGCCCACCAGCTTTTTAGAAATGTGCCTTATCAAAATAACTTTTGCATCCAACTATTTTCCCATTCTCCAGTTTTTACACTAATGTGGGCTATCTTTTATGGAGGAAAAATATTATAGAAGACTCCAAACTTGCTAAAGATCCTTATATGTGCATAATATGGTACTTTTGTAAAGCTAATAATGATAAGTTATTCAGAGGAATTGATAGAGACCCACAAGAGCTTATCAAAAATGCGGAAGGAGAATGTTAAGCATGGTTTGAGGCAAATGCACCAGCTTCTATAGAGGAATAAACACTAATCTATACTATTAAAATAGAAGTCATGACTTCTTTTATGTGTGATATTTTAAATGGATCATTCCTAGAAAGTTGCTAACATTATTTTTTTTTGTATTTTCATAAGAAAATCCTAACAACATATTTAATTCTCTTTTTATTCTATCAAAGTATTATTAGATATGCATAATTTCGAAAATATATTATTCCATCAATATATAATTATATTTGATGTAACCATTTATAATTTACTTAATAATATAACATTTCACTATTCTAGAATTAATACCTGTATATGATCTAATTAATAATAATAATAACATCTATACTATGAATATACAATAATGTTAGAATTTTACCATGCGATAATAAAATTGAATCAAATATCAAAAAATCCTAACACTATTATATTTGCATAAAAAATATTATTATTATTATTAATTATATTATAAATTACACATGTATCAAAATTTATATAGATATTGTGTTAACAAACATGTATTGATAAATATATAACATTTTAAAATACAATACTATAAGTTCAACTATATACTGGTTTTATAATAAATCAGTTTTAATATATATATATATATATATTATTATTACCCGCACGGTTGTGCGGGTCAAGATCTAGTTTATCCTTAAGTTATATGCTTACAAAAGATATTTTTGGTGGATGGATCTTGGATTCCTACATCACAATTTAGTAAATATTAATTGGTTTAGAAAGATACATCTAGACAAATCCTATTTATGGCACAAGAAATTAAAGAAGAAGAAAATCTTCGCTGCATTCGGAACCACAACCACTTCACTGGGTTATGTAACGTATGATTTGTCACTCTACATAACAAGTTTTCTAAGCAATTTGCAAAGATTTGATAGCAATGATTAGGGAACTTCATGTATGGTCAAATTTTTCAATAAGCTTAAGGAGATAGCAATATTACAAAGAAGATTTCTTCACTTCAAGATTATCTACATTCTTCGATCTTATAATCCAATTGCGGAATTTTTAGTTAGAAATGCTAGATCTTTTCATAAAAACAAAGTATATTGTTATTGATTGTTCTATTCCGGTTTAGTCGCCCAGACTAATATTGTTTAAGTAATATAATGGTCTTTCATTGTGAAAAAAAAAATAGGCTTAAAATGTTAAATTTGAAATTTCATAACTCTATAGTCCAAATTATACTCGTGTCTAAATCTTTTTTATTGGTGTCAAAACCATTATATTGTGTTTCCTAGTAAGATAGGAACATCATTACTGCAATATATATATATATATTCGAATAATACATTATTTTTTGAAAAATAATAACATATGTATTCCTATGATTTCCTAAACAAAAACGAATATGAACGATTCAAGTCCGATATATTTTTTAAAAAACATTGTCCGAGAAATAGTCGTTTAATAGTTTTGTGGAAGATACAAAGTATTGGAATTAGATGGGAAATATAATCTGAATTGGTTTAAGCTGTTTTTTGCCAATCATATACTTCCCATCTTCACAATAATTTTAAATGTAATAAGCAAAGACACGGGGAAATTGTGTTCAGTGTAATAGAAAACCAATTAAATTTAATTGTGTTTAGTCAAAAACGACAGCCTACAATGTATTATGTGTTGACCAAAGGTTATTTAAAGACATCCAAACACCTAAAAAATTTGTCACTGTTAACCAAAAGTTAAAGACATTCAGACAGCTAAAAAGTCCCACAAAACGTCATCGAAAGCTATTAGTGGTATATAATACTTGCAATATAATTTACTAAAAGAAGAGAGATTTGTGAAACAAAACATAAAATTTGATTTAATATACAAAAGTAATCTTATATTCAATCAAATAAAAAAATAACATAAACAGTTTGTTAGATTATTATTTACTTCTATAACTAAACAAAAGACCAAAAATCATTTTATCATTATATTCTTTTGAAGTCTACAGTAAAAAAAGTCTTTATATAGTTTATAGTTTAATCTAATAATTTTATTTTAAATATGCAAAAATAATTTATTTAAAGTTATTATAAATAATTGATATATGAACAAGTATGAAGTATATAAATTAAAATTTAATACAATTGAACAACTTAGAATAGTGTATATTGGTTTGCTAATCATGTTTGTACAATGTTTATGATGTAGTTTACATTAGATTCAAAGATGTATATATTTTTGTTAGTTTAAATTTACATATAATATTGAGTTCTAAATATTTTACAAGATTTTCATATCTGATAGAACGGTTAATCAAGTATTTTTTTTTTGGTTTCTAGGTGGACATTTAGAGTTTGGGATTTGAGGTTTGTGGTTTAGTAAACTTCAAATGAAGTCTACTTAAGGCATATAGAATTTTTTCTGTAATTTACTAAAATTTTAGATTACAAAAATTTAAATAATTTTGATTCATTTAAGTTTTTGTATGAATAAATTAAAATGATAGACTTCAAATAAATATTCAACAATTTTGAAATCATATGTTAGAATTATTAAAATAATCAAGAATAAAGAACAATAATGAAATTATTATAACTTTCAAAAGAGTCTACTAAGTAGATTTCCAACCAAGTTTACTCCATAATTTTAAGTTTTTTACTCACTCTGTTTACACTAACTAAAATGATTGAAATGCATTTAAATTCTTATTAATTTCAAGTTGCATTGAAATTCTAAAATAATATTTTTTGTATAACCAGAAAAAATGTTAAAATAACATTTTTTCAACAAGGGAATAAACTTTAAAAGAATTATATTGTATCGTAAATTTTAATATAGTTACAGCTTTATCTCTGTAGATAAATGAAATCTACACACACTCTCTAAAACAGTTACACAATTTTTAAAACTTATCTTCTTTCTCTCTAAAACTCTCCCACTTCGCTAAACTCTTTGAGTTTAAAGAAAAACTTTAGTTTGATTTCTTAAATTTTTTCTCATGTTTTTCTCACAATATTATCTTATTTTTGTAAGTATTATCATTCATGGTTTCCATCTTATTCTCTTGAAAGTATGTGATTTAGATATGTACTTTTAAATATGTATTTTTATGTTTATATTCAAATAAAATTATAAATTCAAACTGTGTGTGTTTACTTTGTCAATATTTTCTCTTATAGATTCCAATTTTGAAGTTTCTCTTTCAAATTTAAAGTTGCTTTCACGTTTCTAAATGTACAAATTTTCTAGATTAGAAAACTATCTAAAAGAATAGACTTCTATTGAAGTCTACTTAGTTAATACTAGTAGACCTTAAAGGAAGTTTACTAAACTATAAATTTTAAGTAAGCTTCATTAGAAATGTAATAAGATATTATTTAAATTTTTTACTTAGATTTTTCACATAATTTTATTTTATTTTTTTACTTAAGATTTTTCTAGATTAGAAAACAAATTGTGATTTTTGTGGTACATGAGGTAATGTAATATTCAGATCAGTGATCGGTGTTGCAGGGATTAGTGCAGCAGAGCCGATACTATTTCTTCTTGGAGTGGATATGCTTATCTCGATCACTGCAATGTGCATTTCGTGTCAGATTCTTCATAAGGTTTTATGTGTTGAATCCCCCCTTCTTCTAGTGATAAATGATTGATCTCAAAATCTAACTTATAAATTAGAGTTAAAGTTTATGTAAACGTGTTGAATAAGTAACTAATGAATAGACTAATGATCTTGTACAAAAATGTACTATGTTTTATTGATAATGTGATTTGATACAACTATAAAGATCCAAAAGATATCATTGAACAAGGAAGTACAAGGGTATTTAGATTTTAGACTATAAATTTTGTATGAAGAAATCGGGATCCCTTGCTCTTTTCCATTGGTTCTTCTTTTGTATGTGCTAAGGGATACTCCCTCTGTTCCTGAAAATAGGATTTTTTAGAATTTGTGGGCTTATTAAGAATATAATTAATGTTTATGATTAACTATATTATTTATTTCTATTATGCACATTCCAATAACTACTAACCAATAAGATTTAAATAGTTTAAATATTTTCAATTAATGTTTCTTAAAAGTTTACAATTCATTAACACCAATAAAGAAAAGTATTTTAAAATTCTAGAATTTTTTTTTTTGTGGAATATAAAGAAAACCCAAAAAATCTTACTTTCGGGAACGGAGGGAGTATATCATAACAACGACGTGATCTCCAAAGAGTAACAAGTGTCTTTATAACTGTCTTTAAGAGCATCATTATTGGGGTTTCTCTAGTGGGTTTCTTAAGTTGTGGGACCCATGAACAGTGTAAGGATCGGTTACAAAAACTATAGATTAAGAATCGGTTTTATGGGTTTCTTACACTGTTCACGGGTCCCACTGACACATGGCGGCTCACGATTGGTTCACTTTAAAAAAAAAAGTAAAAAAAAAAAAAAAAAAAAACAAGAAACCCAAAGGTTTCTTGCATTAATGATGCTCTAATACTCCAATTTCTTTTCCGTTTTGTTTTACCGTGCTACCTAACTCAACGTGAACTATATTCTCAGCTCGAGATGAGTTTTTAACATTTATGGGCTTATTGTCTCCTTCTCAAACTCTATGATGAAGGGCTGGATTTTTCAACCGGGTTTGAAGTAGGTGAAACCCGTCTACAACATATATGGCATGCTTAATAACAGTTGATCGATTGTTCTATCAAGTAACTTTCTAAATTTTGAAAGTAATACTACTATGTTAGAATCAATCCACATATACGTAAATGACTAGATGAGTATGTGAGGAAGACATTGATAAGAATGACGAAATAGAAGTGCTGTAAACACAACGAGCTTGGTTGTAAATTTCGGGGAATCGCATTTGCACGTATTAATTTGATGACCTAAGCATGTACTTCAAGTACATTAATTAATGTATATTATATTCAAAATTATAGACGACGTCCACAAACAATCAATTCAGTAAGAAAATTTTTAATTTGCTTTTTTTTGGATGAAATCTTTTAGTTTTTTTTTTTGTGTTAGAAGTTCAAAAAAAAAGTTATACAAAAAACTCTACATGTTGGTTTTAAAACGTCAGATTTTGAATGGATGAAGATCCAACGGTTATCACATGTTTCACTAGACTCTCCCGTATAGTGGCGTGCGGCGACACGGCCAAGTTTTTGATGTCTCAGCTCTTGCTAAATTGTCATACATTCATATCCATTTCATATTGTTTTATCAAGTCTTATGCATTTATCCACTTATCCATTTCAAATGTGGAGTTTTCTTTTATCCGATAACAAAATATAAATTTTTTTATGTATATTAAATCCTTAGTTTACAGAGGAAACAAAGTTGTAGAATGTGGTGTGGACCACTATGTCACCAGCTTCAATAAATATTTGGTGGTTGAATCATAAATGATCTATCCATTCAGAAACTATGAATCAATGATCGTAAAGATATTTACCTCAGCCGAATAATGAAATGGGAATATTCTTGATTCTTCCATTCATTACTTTTTTGTTTGCAACAAAAAGTTTACGACACTTTTTGGGACTCTGCAGAAGACGAGATGGTACGTTCTGCAAACACATCACGTTTCCATGTATATCGTGACTAGATCATGACTCGAAATCTACTACTTTCCCCTCATTTTCATTTTAACAGAAATTTACACGGAAACTCCCTTTTTTGGTATTTTTCTCATCAATCATTTATTATTATTATAAGCTTAGTAATTGACAGCAAGATAACGACATTGACATGCTCTTCCCGTGGTTAAAAAGAAAAAATAGTGGACCAAAAGTTCAATAAACAAACAGTCGACTGTAAAAAAAAGAAAAGCAATGCAATACTGGGCTCTAAGCATAAAAAACAATACTGGGCTTCATAGAGACAAAGCTCATTACTCCTAAAGCCCAAGGTGACCTTCGTCATTTACAGAGTGCGAAAGCCCCTAGCCCTTAGGGTTTGCAAACACCTTACGGAGACTGCATCACTATATAAGAATTACACACACGCTAACAATTTCATCAACACAGCTCTTCAGCCGTTTATCTAGGGTCTTAGTTATTCAATAGGGTCTTGATATATTTTTTGTTCATCGTCTTGTTATTTTATTAGGTTTTAGATTGTGCTTCATCAGATAGTCGATGTGGATTTGTCCGTTCCCATATGATTCGTTCCCTTGAAGCAATATCAATCGTGCTGCTCTTCGTTATTCTTTAAATCCTCCCTAATCAATTCAAAAGCATCATTACTGTTAATTCTAGTTTTGATGCCGATTCGGGAGCTTAACTTGAGCGACTACATATCTTGTTTCATGTTTTCATGTTTTGTCTTTGGGAAGAACAGTGATGAGTCAATTTACAGACCTGTAATGATAGCGGTAATGATCGCAATTCATTATGAACATCTAAGGGACTGAGTTCTTCCTTAATTGTTTTTTTTTTATGTTTTATAATAGTGTGGCTTTTACATGCTTTAATGATTCATGCTTTGAATATAATTACATGTGAAGCTTTGTTGTGAATGTATTAGCCTACATTGAATTTAGTTTCCCTCGCTATCCTGTTCGTCAATTACGATGATGCTTCTTAGGACGTCGGGGAACAATATTCTTCTTTGGATCTTTTTTTTATTTGATACTATTAGATCAAATGAAGAACACTTTTTGCCAAGTTGTTGAATGCTCTGAATATTGTTTCTGGGTATTATGATTCACTTGTATAGGAAGATCTGATGATTTAATTTTTGTTTTGTGTGTATTGTTGTAAATGAAAGCCAGTGATGATTAGATTAAATGGTTGCTGAAATTTCAGTGTTGATAAGCATCTACATTGACTAGGACGGTCTGAGGCTTTCGCTGTTACATGTTTTTTTAAAATTAATTTTTGTATTTTGTGTAGATTTTTTGAGAAGTGAAGGTGATTTGTTTGTGATTGTGTATGATGAGAAACAGAAATCAAAATACAGTTATCCCTGGCTTAGGCTTTTAAAGCCGTTGCTGAGTCTTTTGTAATCTGACATACATCACAAATAATGTCTTTTTTTCGCCTTGTCAATTGAAAGGTTGAAATATTTGATTTGATTTGATTTGATTTGGGGTTTTCTTGTCATAGATATTACTGAAGACCATATTATATTTGTGCTTTTATCAAACGATTGCCTTGTGGTTTCTGGTTTGCATGTATCTATTGATGGCAAATAGGTCAGTCGTAGCTTTTGCGGGTCTTACCTGCGCGGGACGAGTTTATTTTGGGCTCTTGCGGGTCTGACATGCCAGGGACTTGGTCCCCTAAGTTTCCTGTGGCTTAGTGCATGGGTCTTTGTGGTTCAACGGATAGATGGAATGTGTTTGACAATGTAACAATTGGAAGCTTGGGTAAGTGGTTTGAACAGCAAAACGCTTATGGAGAGGAAAACATGTGTTAGTGGAATATAATATTCACAGTCAAAACACAATCATACCATCTCTATAACAGAATATTTTGAGGTTCTATAGAACCGGGTTCTGAAGCAAAATATTCTGTTATACAAAGCAAAATATTCTGGAAGTAACAGAATGTCTTGAGGGTCTACAGAACCGGGTTCTGAAGTATCAGACGCAAAATCAGAACAGGAGCTCCTCTTTATTAATTCAAACGCTAATTATGCATCTGGGTTGGACTATAGTATGGCGCACTTTCGAAAGAGGAAAAGTTAACGAGCCTAGGTTATAGGTGAGATGAGAAAAACAAACCAGCTTGGTCCTTGACTTGTGGATCCTCGACTTGTGGATCCACGTTGGTTTTGCTTCCTTTTCTTTCATCCCCCTATCGCTGGGTGGGCATGGATTGAATAGTACTGTAGTTTTCAGATTTGCTTTGTAAAACTGAAAAATATTCAAATGTGATTTGTAAAAATATATTTAACACCATAATATAAAATTAAAAAATAAAAATGAATATAATTATAGATTCCATAATTTTTTTAAAATAATCAAATTTTATAGTAAAACACATAATTTAGAAAAATTGTAATTTTATACATAATTTAATATTATTTTCTTAATTTTAGACTTTTATAACTAATTTTATTAATAAAATCACTAAAAATATATGTTAAATTAATAATTGTATAAAATTATACATTTAAAAATTTTATATTTAGTTCTATTAAAAAAAAAATTATATTTAATTATATTATACATTGGAGTGGATCAAATATTCAACTCTAATATCTGTAAGTTTCGATCAAAACAAAGCGGACATGCAAATCTTTTGACAGATTCTCGAAAGGTTGAGCTGGATCTGTGAATTGCTCAAGAACATATTATGTCTTCCCTTACGATCTTTCCAGTGAAACTCCGTATATATGACTTAAACCTTCTGCAATATGGAATGGAGTATGATGCGCAACCCTGTCCTATATACGACTTAAACCTTCTGCAATATGGAATGGAGTATGATGCGCAACCCTGTCCTTAAACTGTTTCTAGCACTCGAACCATATATATATAAACAAGTGCACATTTTTTGTAGAAGTATTTCAGTATCATTGTAAAAGTATAATCTTATCTGATATATTAGCAGGCTTCATACTCTAAGCAATCAATCTTGCCATGTCAGGAACCTTAATAGTTACCCAAAAAAGCAAAATCTCACTTGTACATGATTACTGGCTGCAAACCCGTTCACATAAAATATGCTTTATGAGCTGAATAGATTGAGATGAGCCACTCGAATCCAGCTTGAAAAAGATGTTTAGAAATCTGCTCTCCAAATGGTTTCACCTCCGTGGTTCCTCCTAGCTCAACCAACTTGTTATGTTCTTTTTTCATTGGCTTTCTATTCCATAGATAAAGTACAAAAGATAAATCCCTATATATATTGTATAAAATTTTATGTATATATTAATGTTTTAATTTTTTTTATAAAATAAAAGATAATTTTATTATATTGAAAAACTGTCATATACTCATATGTAAAAGCATTAGTGATTTTAACTTGGGGAAATTGCAATATTACCACAAGTTTGATACCACTTTACAAATTTACCTTTAATGAATGACAATTTTCAAAAGTATTTTTAAATTATGATGAAAATAGACTAATAATATTTATGCAATGATACATTTCTAAATTATATAAATTTAATCTAACTTAAAAACAATTAAATTTGACATATATGTGTTTAGTTTTGTGTATATTAAACACTTAAAAATTGATTTTAAGTTTAATGAAGTATTTTTTTGCTATTTAGTTAGTTATTCGACTTTAGGTCTAGAAGACTTCTTGAGAGGTCTTCTCTTAGAAAGACTAGAAGATTTCTAAGAAGTCTTATATTTTGAAAATATTTAACCTAAATATAATTTCATATTATAATTTCTAAATGCATGCATCAAATCAAATCTAGATAATAATTGAAGAAAAAGAATTATTAAGAAAACATATTTTTAACAATGTACAGTACATACATCTGAAACTATATATTACATATTTTAATATTAAAGAGTATATATGAAAGAATAAAGAGGAACAATGTGTTTTTTAACCACCAAAATTCATATAATGTTATGTATGCACATAATTCATATAGTGTTTATATACGTCATCATATGAGCTTCGTACAAATATTAAACTTTATATGTTGGAGTTTTCAATATGTTAATAAACATGGGCTTGGTTAAAAAAATTTACAACCCCTTAGGTTTAGTTTTTTATCGACTAAGTTCATTAGCCCAGTACCTTCCCAAAACGTAAACCTAAATCAGCTTAAAGCAAAGCCTAGTTGAAAAAGAAAACCGACATTGTGAATGTCATTTCAATGTGTCAATGAAGAACTGCCGTTTCTTCATATTTGCATGAGTCGAGACGATTTGTTTAACGAAACCCATATTAAAACACTACAAGAATACAAAGGCTTAACCACTACATAATTAGTAGTTAGTTGGTCGTTGTGAGGGATAAAACTCACTCTCTAGTTTTATGT